>BMAC01000738.1:527575-539660 GCA_014905375.1 Phtheirospermum japonicum | reverse complement strand
TGTGTGATGTGTAGGTTATACATATGTGTTCTGTGTATAATAAATGTATGTTGCTGTATATATATGATGTATATGGTGTGTTGTTATGTACATGTGTGTGCAGATTATGTGATATGCGTGTGTGTGATGTGTATGTCATATTTTGCATGCTGTTGTAGGTTAATGCATGCATACTATATGATATATAATATGTATATATAAATATAATGCATAATGATGCATGTTGTGTATATAATATATGTATATATATCTATATATATATATTATGCATGCTATTATATATATAATATATATATGTATATATGATATATATATATAATATATAATTAAATATATGATTGATATAATAATATATATATATATATATAATTGTTATATATATATATTTAATAGAAACCGATCATGCTTGTTTGATTTTTGGAAATCGAATTGTTTCTATTTATTAAATTCAATTAAAACATTGTTTGAATTAATTGATTATGAAATTGGACCGTCGTCAATTGAATTCGATTCAATTAATTTAATTTTTTAAAAAAAAATTATTTTCCGCTGCGAGACGGTACCACCAAATCCCAACACCAAATGTTCCTGAAAATTCTTGGTCCCATTGGACCATTTGCATCTATATGCATCAGGATTCTTTCGAAACCCTATCGGTGGCTCCAGCAGCTCTCCCAGCCACCACTCCTCCAATGATCCTTATCACAACTCACAACTCTTCTTCTCCCGCTTTGGATGCGTCCCCATGTTCGACGGTCGCCCAGTTTTTCCCCACACCACATAGGGTTCCACCTTCTTCTTGGGTTTCCCCTCAATGGCTTGCGGCACAAGATCCTCCCATTTCCACCTGCCCTCAACCCTTCGCTTCCGCGTCTGCTTTCTCTTCAAGATTAATTGCACCGACAAGTACGACAGCCGCCTCGCTCGCTGCCGCCCCAGAAGGAATTATCTTTCTCAATAACGCGATGGGTCAAAGCCTATTTTCCCTCCGTTTGGAGGCTCCCTCCTATCCCGCTCAATCCAAAACTACTGCGGCTACCCCACCGGCTCCGCCACTTAACGCCCAACCCTGCCTGCATTTTAGTGGCTTTATTTTTCATCACTCGCAACTCACGAGTGTTAACAAATCAATGATGCTGCCCCCTGTCGATTTTCAATAGCCCCTCTCGGTGTTCAACATCCCCCTCTCAGTGTTCAACAGCCCCACATCGCAAAATGCTTCAATATGGCAACTCCAACAAAACTCATTAAGAAAGGGGAGTTTCATTCGGTCACCATTGATGAAACCCTTTACCCATCCCGAGTCTCGATATTACGAGGATCTCTCATTTGCCGACTAATTCAATGAAAAGGGTCAAAGCCCCTTACGCTCGTTGAATCAAAGAGATGTTGAAATATTCTTGGAGCACCACCGATCATTGCAACTTTGTTCCTTTAGGCAAGGAATTTTTCAGCATTTCGTTTGCTTTGGTCGAGGATACCAATCATGCGTTTGCCAAAACGGCTTAGAAGCTTGGTTCCAACACCATTTGGCTTTTTCCATGGACCCCGAATTTCAACCCTTATAAGGTTCCTTTAGCTTCTTCTCATGTTTGGATTTGCATCTATAAGTTACCTATTGAATACTGGGATCGTTCGTTTATTCTTAATATTACTAGGGTTGTTAGTACGCCTTTGCAAATCAATGAGCGTTCTGTTAATGGCTCTTTTGGCCATTTTGTCCATGTTTTGGTTGAGTTAAACCTTCATAATACCCTGCATGAGACGGTTATGATTGAATGAAAGGGTATTCTGGGTATATTTCAATAGGTTATGAGAATCTGCCTGATTTTTATTTGTTTCAAAATTTTGGTTGGGCATCTAGTTGGTTCTTGCCCCTCTTATAAATCTTGTGTTGTTAAGAACATCAATCGAGATGATTAAAAACGATTAACACAAGATGCTCACATCGACGTTCTGACTCTCGGGAACATAGGGTCTGTAATTGTACGGATTCTCGCCCGATTCCCGCTCCTAGTAATCCTTCTTTGACGACATTCAATGCATTTAACACGCTACAGTCTAGTGTCTGCACGAGTTCTCTGACCCACCCTTCCTTGTTTCCTTCGGGTCCCGAACCCCGTTCTCCCATTCTTAGGAACCCTGATCCTAAACCCACCGATTTTCATGTTTCTTCGTTCGCTTCAGATGAGAACGAGCAGTATATCTCTCTCCCCCTTCAACTTCGATACCTCACGTCATCGGCAGTTTTCTGCCATAGGTGGCATGCGTGGTACTCCGGCTACACAATTACGACTGAGTCCTATCCTTAGAGTTAACTACTTGACTTATTGATCTACGCTCGCTATTTACGACCCTAACACTGCGTCCAAATCACTTTTGCAAAGTGCTAAGGACAAGGTCAAAGAGAGTAATCCCTCTCACGAGTTTTCACTCGATGAGCCTGGGTCCTTTATTCCCCATCAGCTCATGTCCACACTGCCAGCTTACGGTGGTCTTATATTGATGACTCCGACGCTAGTTTAGAGACTTTCAAAAATGAGATTTCTCATTTTGATCAAATGGAAAGGAGGAATCGCCACCCCTCCACGTCAAATTCATGTATTGCCTCTTTTGGAACATTCGAGGGATTGGTAACTCTTCCTCCTGTTTAGTCCTAAAGAAACTCTGTCGGATTCACCATCCCGATTTCTTTCTAATTGTAGAATAGATGGTTTCTTTCTCTAGCATTCGTGCTTTGTTCTGGCAGTCCCTCGATCTCACCATTGTTGCCAAGAATTTTTGCAGCCATGGAATTCCAGATATCTGGATCTTCACATGATCTACCGTTACCTCTACTACGACCTTTTTCTCCTCAGATCAGGTTATCCTCCTCCGAGCCACCTTCTGGGATCTCGATTTCCACCTTGGTTTTGCTCATGCTCACAATGCGGCGTTGGAGCGACGCACTCTCTAGAGAGACGTCTTGAGCCTTTTGCTCCCTCATCTATTGATTATCGGGGACTTTAACACTGTTCTGGGTGACCACGAGCGTCGTGGGGGCAAACCTCATGTTACCTCTTCCTGTTTGGATTTTTGGATGTTTTTGGATGCGGGTGGGGTTTTGCAAGTTACCACTAACGACGACTTTTTCATTAGGATTAGCCGTTGCCACTCTGATTTTTTCTTCGCCCGTCTGGATCACGCGATTCATTTTGCTTACCTACGCTTTACGTGCGGGCAGATCTCTGGTCTTCTTCTCCCCCATAATTGTTCTGATCATCATCCCATACTTATAAAGTATTCTAGGGATATGAATTCCACCTCAAACCCTCGGGTTTTCCATTTCTAGAACTTCTGGACTTCGCAACCTGGTTTTTGTTCCCTCATCACCACTTCTTGGACTCTCCCCCACCAGATTGCGAACCTATTCTCTCCCTCATGGCTAAGTTGCATTACCTTCGCGGAGTTCTCCGGGAATGGAATGCCCAGACAGTTGGTAATGTTCACCGCCAGGTGGAGCCGAGGCTTGCTTATGAACTTAGAGTCTCATTGCCTTAACACGGGGTACTCCAATGCCGACCTCGAGGCTGAGATTAACCTTCGGGTCCAGTCTTCTTCTCTACTCACGGATGGTGATCGTAATTCGTCCTTTTTCCACCGTAGTATTAAGGCTCAGGTCACGAAATCCACCATCGGTTCTCTTTTGATTTATGGAGTTCTTTTTCTTTTGGGGTGTCTGATTTGATTAGGAAAGTTTTATTATATCCCCCTTATTTGGGTTAAGAAAGATTTTAGGATCCCTGTTTTTTCCGGCTATTAATTCCTATTTAAACCTTCCTTGAGAATTATTTTCTTCGTAATCTCTTCAAGCTCTTGAAACATTTCGATCACCCTGATATCGATTTTTTCCCATACACCTCGTAAACAAAGATGAAGCGTAACCGACCGTCACCTGTGGGATTGGAGCATGGGTGGACGAGGAGAAAAGAACGCGAAGAGGTCATGGAAGAATTGAAGAATCAATTGGACGAAGCTAGATAGAAGATTCGAGATTTGACGTCTAAGAATGACGACTCTTTGTTTAGAGAAATGTCACTTGCTCTTAAAATTTCCAAACTAGAGGAGTATTTAGCGGAGGTGGATGCCAAGATTGTTGAACTCAATGCGAATATCAAAACACTTGAGGATATAATTTATGGACCTAACCCACCTTCGAGCCCAGTACCGTGAATAACCTTGATGTTTAGAATAGCTCGTTCTAGTTAGCATTTTTATTTCGTTTATTTTTTAAACTTGGGTTTGTTTATTCTAGTTATTTTGGATTTTTATTTGTATTTTTATTTTTTTTGTTATACTCACGATTTGAAATATTAATGATTTTATGATACAATGTTTTAATTGTTTTACGCTCGAGCAATTTAATGCTTCGTCAGATTTGTAGGCCCATGTACAAAAAAAAAGAGTTGAGAAATTTCATTTCCAGGACCCTTTATAAGGGTGTTGACAAGGGTTCGAACCCTAGACCTCTCAAATTATTTGAGATTTATCTTCTACTTTCCAACCACTTGACCCAACTTATTAAAAAAAAAATTTCATTTCCAGGACGATCCGACCGGACTGGAACAGGTGTCCAGTCAGACAAAACAAACTGCAATACCATCCGAACGGATGAGTGCTACATCCGACCGGATAGAACACACTGGATCCCCATCCAATTGAATAGAAAGACCATCCAACTAAACAACGCAACAGGTTTATTTAAAACCCGTCGCCCACCTGCATAAATCATTACCAAAAATAACTTTCTCCACACAAGAAAGTGAAGAGCAAAATTTTGTCTTGTAAAGGAAACACCCAAGTCACCACCCGCAAAGGAAACGCGTCCATTCAGAAGACACGAAGTTCCACACCCAATTCTTGCAAAAAAAAACACCAATCTGCAATTCTAAAGGTATAATGGCTTAAAACTTAACTCGATTGAATTATTTGGGAGTCGAATTGCAAAGAAATCAAAGGAGGGTTGTTGGTTTCAAGCTATTGAGCAAGTTTGGAGGATATTCTTCTGTCGCACAGAAGGTGTTCGAAAATTTGCTTGAAAGAGCTTATTGTCCGATTTTCAATACCGTCACACTTATAATAGCTTCCGATTCTAGACCCAAGCAGGGAAACAATTCGAATAAGGGTAAGGGAACAAGTCGAGGGAGAGAAATGAGCAATACCATGGGAGGCTTAGCACCGTTCAATCTTGAGGACGAAAGGGAGGACACATTATTTAAATCCCTGATCACCCACGAAGTTTATGCCCCCCGTCACCTCGACGTAAGATTTTGATTAGAAAAATTCGGTCAAGGGGATAAGGTTGCTCAAAATCTCATGGTAAGTATAACGGCGCTCGAACTGGATACATGGGTTGAAGTTTCATCCCCCGGTTACCGGATGCTAATGCTGGAGTTTTTCACAACTTTTAAACTTCTCGCTGATGGATCTTTCAACTGTAGGCTCTATGACCGTATCTGCCACTCCACCAAGGCTGACCTCGACTCGATTTTTGGCATGCATCAAGAAACGGATGAATCGGTGCAGCATGAGGAATATGACAAAAAGACTTGGTGGAAAAAACTCAGTAGAGCGTCACTGAAGCCTGGATGCCATTTCAACTCCACCACATTGCGATCTCATGCCACATATTCGACGTATAAGTTTCTCATCCAAGTGTTTTTGGGCAAGGAAGATATGTCGAGGATGTCGGCAGCTGAATTGAGATGCATATGATTGACCGCCACCGGGGAGTCGTGAACATTTACCCACTCCTCACGGAAGCCATAGAAAACGTGCAATGAGTGCACGAAAAGATATCAACCAAGCTCACACTCGGCAGTTTCATCGCCGAGCTTGCCCGATACCACAATTGTGAGCCTTACCATAGTGACATCAGATATCTGAGCGTGCCAATGCAAGTCGAGATTTGGATGTACAAAGGACAAAATGTGACTATCCCGACTTTATTGGGATATATCGACAGGGAAAGGGCTGAAGCCGACGAGAACAATGATGACAGAGATAATGATGAGGAAGATGACGACGAGGTTGATCAGAATAAGAATGTCGAGCATGTCGAGCCTGGATACTACGGACAAGGTCTCGAGTACAGTGGGTATGGTGGATATAGCGGAGGTTATGACAGAGGATACGACAGGGGATACTATGACGGTGGTAGCGCCTATGAGAGCGGGCCGAGCGATCACCACTATTACTCCGACGCGTAATGGCGGCAGACATAGGGCTTCCAAAACAGCGTCATGGAAAAGATGAGGCAATTGAGCCTCAATCAAGAAAGCTATGCGAGAGACGCTCGGCAAGACGCGTGGGAGGCGTGCGAGGAATCTAGGTCATTCCAAAATACCCTTGCGAGACTGGACGCCAACATTGTCGAGATAAAACAAAGTCTCGCCTGGATGAACATCAATGTCGAGGCAAACCATGACTACCTCATTTCCATCGACGGACACCTCATGAAAATGGAGCAGCGCTTTCCACCTCCCCCTCCTGATGGCATGGATATTTAGGCGGGTATGTGCCCCAATTTGTATCAATTTCTATCTGAAACTTCTATTGTTCTTTTTTTTAGTGTTTTGATGTTGTTGAATTTTCTATTTTGTGTTGTGTGCGTGAGTGTCTGTATTAACTATTTGACTTGATTATTCGCATGTTATTTGTTTAGTCTTTTACTGCCCCTTATGATTGATTTGTACGTTAGCAACCAGGAGATTGCTTATTTTTGTGTGTGGGGTAGGGTGGGGTGGGGGAGGTAATCCAACCGGATGGGTGCAGGGAACCGGTCGAATTTCATGTCAGTATTATCATCCGACCGGATTCGAAAAGGTGTCCGTTCGGACAAAACAAACTGTAATACCATCCAACCGGATTATGGTCCAACCTGCTGGTCGTATTTTATACATGCTTAGTTCGAGTCGTTCAGGTCAAATAGTTATGTTTGAGTTTTTGTTTATGTCGACATATGTTGAAATCATTCCCATGCTTATTTGTGTTTGAATTGGCTTGCCTGTCGAAATCATGTACTGTGTGATCTATAGTTGGAGACTTTTGAGCCTTTTTAGTGAAAATCTTTTAAAAAACCTACCTATATATTTATTTAAAACAACACTTAGTCTTTAGAAATTTTGCGAAGCTTTTAAAAACTCGATCACCTTGCTTTCAAAAGTTTGAATTAAACCCTAGTAAGGATCCTTGTGTGTTTATCAACATTTCATGCTTTGATTCAATAATTTTTTTTGAGAAGTCTCTAAAAGTCGCATGTGTACATTTGGTTTTGAAAATGACAATAGGAACATATAAAAATAGTTTCCAGCCTTATTCATAAATAAAAACCACTAAAATTCCTAATGAACCCACTTGAACCTTATATCCCATCTTTTAATTAGCCACGAGCGCAATTATAACTCTTATTTCAATTAAGTGTGTGAGATGAGAGTTTATTCATTATTGGTTTATTGAGATTGACGATTGCAGGGTGGAAATTAATGGGGGGAATTTAAAAAAAAAATCATGATTAATTATGCTTAAATTCATATTAGCATCAAGATGTTAAGAATAAATCTTATTTATAAAGGCAATCGAGTATTATTAGTTCGCGTTTTGGGGAAAGAAATAACCTTATTTATAAAAGGTTGAAAATAGCAATACATGGCTGTTTTGGGAAGAATGAGGAGCAGAATTTTGCTATATGCTTAAGTTTTTGATTGAGTGAGTTATTGATTGTGTTTGTTCGCAAGTTAACCACGCATCTTTATATATGACATACCTTTCCAAAGAGCCTACATTACAACCCTAGAAAGTCCTAATCCGATTCTTGACTGAATGTGAACACATATGCGATGTACGAGTCTTTGATTTTCACAAGTTGTTGAATGCATTTTTGTTGATCCTAGCATATATACTTACCTATTGAACACACGAGCAAATGAGTGCACCATTATATATTTCCATTTTGAGAGGATGCATACTTTTGATTTTAAGGTTAAAAGGTAACACGAGCTTAGCTTAAGAGCATTTGACAAAAGTGTTTATATTTTCAATACTATATTTTATGCAGAACATGACTCTCTGATCCAACTACTTTCATACTTACTTGGTTTTGATTCTTTCATTTGATCAAGGATGAACAAACTAATAAAGCGACCAGCAACCCCAAACACCACGCTGCCGCCCATGGTTTCTTTCTCCAACCACCAGCAACCCCAAACACAACTGTCGCATGCCCYACAGTTTTTCCCAGCCAATTTCGCGAGCCCGTTCCTGGCGCCTTCGTCGCCTACCGCTTTGCCGTTTRTGGGTAAGGTGGGATGCTTTTCTGGTGCATCATCCTCAGAACACTTGCTACCAACACAGCGGGTCTCCCCTCCGACTCGTCTCACACAGACCCAGAACGTGCCGCCATCTGCCCAGATTTCTACTGACATTTCGTTTGGCTCCTTGCCAGCAACTCGATTGACCAACAGACTTCTTGACGCGCAAGGTAATCCGTTCTTTTTTCCCGGCGTCCCTCCGACGCGTACGACTGGTTTTTTCCGAGCTTTCAAGATCCGCCCCAGACTTTCATGCCGACTCTCTCCGCCGCAACGGTTACTCCGTCTCCGTCAGCGGTGCTCGATCCGCTTTCCTCGGACGATTTGACTGCGCCTAGGGTTCCCGCCGCTAGGTTTTCCCATGCTGAGAAACACAGGAATGTTTGCTCCAACCCTTTGAAAAAGGGTCCCGACCCGTCTCACAACCCTGCTTCTTCACAAACACAGTCAAATTCGACAGCGGGCCAAGCTCCTACTCTCTTACGGCCCAGCCCAGCTTTGGGTTTAGCTACCCAGATTTTCCCCCAAACAGCTCCCTCTCTCCAGCCGAAAGCCCAGGATGATTTTTTATTGGCAGCCCAGCCCAGCACCCAGGATGGTTTTGTTTTGGCAGCCCAGCCCAGCGCCCAGGATGCTGCTTTGGCAGCCCAGCGCCTAGCCCTTTTGGGCCCTTCTTTGGCAACCCAGCCCAGAGCCCAGGATGCTGCCTTGGCAGCCCAGCGCCTGGCCCATTCGGGCCCTCCCTTGGCCCAGCAGCGGCCCTCGCCTTATAATTCTGACTCTTGCTTTGTTGGGTCAACTTTTTGGGGCCACTCGGGCCCGGRGACCAAACCCGCTTCCTKTGCTCCTAACRCGGCTCCGGTTAATTTTTCTTTGGGTACTCCTCCGATTAAAAAGGGAGAGTATTTTTCAGTTACAATTGATGAAGCCCTTTACCAATCCCGTGTCTCTCTTTTACGAGGCTCTCTTATTGGCCGTCTTCTTCAGCCGAAGGGCACGAAACCTCTTACGATCGCTGTTATCAAAGAATCACTATCCTCCACTTGGAACATCATCGGCGGTTGGAATCTCGTTCCACTCGGTAAAGGATTTTTTAGCATCTCTTTCACTCTAACMGAGGATCAAAATCGTGCTTTTGCCAAAACGACTTGGAAGCTTGGTCCTTCTACTCTTAGACTCTTCCCGTGGACCCCAGATTTCAATCCTTATAAGGTGCCTTCGGCATCTTCTCAGGTTTGGGTACGCATTTATGAACTGCCTATTGAATATTGGGAACGATCCTTTATTTTAAATATTGCTAGGGTTGTGGGTACTCCTCTGRAAATRGACGAACGATCCCTAAATGGCTCAGTCGGCCACTTTGTTCGTGTGCTGGTTGAATTAAACCTCGATCATTCCCCTCAGGAAATGGTCATGATTGAGCGTGAAGGGTTCTGCGGTTATATTTCGTTAGGTTACGAGAACCTACCGGATTTCTGCTCTTTRTGKAAAATGGTGGGACACCTTGTTGGATCTTGCCCTACTCGCAAACTTCGCACCACCGTTCAAAATGTGGATAGCAACGACTGGCAGACGGTTAACACCAGACGCTCCCGTCGACGATCTGCTTCTCGGGTTCGGAAGAGCCGTACKCARACGGAATACCGACCTATTTTGGTCCCCACTACCTCTGCCTTGACGACTTCCAACACTTTCACCGCGTTGCAGTCGGATAACGACCCAGAGCCCTCACCCCCTGTCCCGAACTCCCCTCTGGGTCCTGAACCCTCTTCCTCCATGCCCATCCTCCCAAAAATCTCCTCGAATGCGAAGAAACAACCCTTTTCCTTCCCTTCGACACTGGCTCCCCCTGTCGTTGGTAGCACTCTAGCTAGAGGCGCCGTGCGTGGTACCCCGYCAARGCATGTTCCACCAAATCGGGTCCTTGGAGTCGACCCTTCGTCCACCTCGATCCCCGTAGCTCCTAGCGACCGTACGATTATCATTTACGATCCTACCACTGCGTCCAACTCACTTTTACAAAGTGCCAGAGATAAAATTCTTGCGAGCAATCCCTCTCATGATTATACCATCGTTGAGCCGGACTCATCGATTCCTCTTCAAATAATGTCCACGGCTGCCAACTTCCGGTGGTCAGAATTGGACGACTCTGACGTTGGATTAGCATCCCTCGAWAATGAGCTCTCTCATTTAGTACAATCGGACAGGAGGACTCGCCACCCCTCCACCTCCGRGTCTGATTAATGCATTGCCTCTTCTGGAATATTCGAGGGATCGGTAACTCGGCCTCTCGCTTAGTCCTTAAGGAGTTCTGTCGGGTTCACCGTCCCGACTTTCTTGCTATTGCGGAACCCATGGTTTCTTTCGATAGTATTCGGGCCTCTTTTTGGCATTCCCTTGGCCTTACCCTTGTTGCTGAGAATTTCCGATGTAACGGGATCCCTGACATCTGGATTTTCACGAGTTCCAATGTCACTTCGACTTCTATCCTCTTCTCCTCAGATCAGGTCATCCTCCTTTGGGCGGTCTTCGGTGACCTTGATTTACATCTCGGGTTCGTGCATGCCCACAATTCTTACCTGGAGCGTCGCCCTCTCTGGAGGGATATCTTGAGCCACTCCCTTCCCCGCCTTTTGATCGTCGGTGACTTCAATGCGGTTCTTGGTGCCCACAAGCGACGTGGGGGCAGTCCCCCCGATGCTTCTTCCTGCTCGGACTTTCGCAGATTCTTAGATGCAGGTGATTTCTTACAGGTCTCCACCGCCGGAGGTTTCTTCACCAGGGTTAGCCGCTTCCACTCGGAGGTTCGTTTTGCTCGGTTGGATCGCGTTATTCATTCTGCTGACCTGTCCCTCGTGTGCGGATGCATCTCTGGCACTCTCCTGCCCCGTAACCATTCTGATCATCATCCCATTCTCTTAGATTGCTCTAGGGATGTTCTTACCCCTACGGGTCCTCGGATTTTTCGTTTCCAAAACTTTTGGACTTCTCAGCCTGATTTTCGATCCCTTGTCACCACTGCCTYGGTTCTCCCTCACCAGAATAATAACCCTATTATCGCCCTCATGGCTAAACTGCGTTACCTTCGTGGTGCTCTCCGGGAATGGAACGTTCAYAAAGTTGGTAATGTTCATCGTCAGGTTAATTCCTCTCTTGCTGAGCTTATGAACTTACAATCTCGCTGTCTGGACACGGGGTATTCCGAAGCCGACTTGGAAGCTGAGATTGCCCTTCAGGTCCAGTCCTCCTACTTGCTCGACACCCAAGCTAGTATCCTTCGTCAGAAGATCCGAGCTGAGTGGCTCACGGATGGGGATCGTAACTCGGCCTTTTTCCATCGGAGTATTAAGGCTCGGGTTTCGAAYTCCACCATCGGCTCTCTCATGATTGATGGGGTGATCAGCCACTCCCCTGATGCGATTCAGGGGAAGATCATTTCTTTCTTCTCTGATCTCTTCTCTGCCGGTCAGCCTCTCCAGGATCCTACTTGGATTAATGAGTTTCTGCACCCTGTTGTTGACACTCATTCCCAAGTTTACCTTTCTATCACTCCGACCGATGATGAGATACGCGAGGCTGTTTTCTCCCTCGCCCCTAATAGCGCCCCTGGTCCGGACGGCTTTAATGGTCATTTCTTTCAGAAGTGTTGGGACATTGTCGGACATGATGTTTGTTTGGCAGTCCGCCACTTCTTGGTCGTATTTGCCTTGTTAACTCGGTCATTACCAGCACTACTG
>BMAC01000738.1:513902-526093 GCA_014905375.1 Phtheirospermum japonicum | reverse complement strand
CATTTCGTCCTCCCTCCCCAATGGCTTTAACTCCAGTTTCATGATTCTTATCCCGAAAGTTAAAGGTGCGATGCGGGTGGAGGATTTTCGACCTATCGCCCTTAGCAACTTCTCCTTCAAAATCATCACTAAGATCATGGCTACCCGTCTTGGCGTAGTCGTTGGTAAGATGATTTCTGACTCCCAGTTTGGGTTTTATTCCGGGCAAGCAGATTCATGATTGTATCGCTGTTTCTTCTGAGGCCTTTAATTGCCTCTCTTCCCGTGCCTTCGGTAAGAACATGATCATGAAGATTGACATTCGTAAGGCCTTTGATACCTTGGATTGGGGCTTTCTGATTTCGGTCTTGCACCGTTTTGGTTTCCCTTCTACCTTCATTGGATGGGTTGAGTCCATTCTTCAGTCCGCTCGCATCTCTGTGCTCCTCAATGGTAGCCCCGCTGGCTATTTTGGCTGTTCCAGGGGTGTTCGCCAGGGGACCCCCCTTTCATTCCATGCTTATTCTTAAATGGCCAACCTCACTTACTCGTAAGCTTGAGACTGCTATTAGAAATTTCATCTGGTCGGGTGATATCACAAAGCGTAAGCGTTGTACTGTTAACTGGGCTCGCTGCTGTGCCCCGCGTGAGGAAGGTGGCCTTGGCATCCGCTCTGTCACCACTGCTAATTCCTCGTTCCTCTTCAAGTTTGCTAACAACTTGCTCAATAAGGACTCCATGACTTTCCGTCTTCTCCGTGAGCGTTTTCTTAAGCCGAATGGTTCCCCTCGCGCCCATGTCTCCTCGTCCATCTGGGGTGGAATCAGAAGTCATGTTTCTAGCATTTTGGAGAATTCCCGTTGGATTCTGGGCAGCGACTCCAGAGTTAGTTTCTGGTGGGATAACTGGCTTGGCTATTCCATCGCTTCCCGCATCGGCATCCCTGAGACTCTTAGGCCTCGCTTTTCACAGACTGTCGCTGATTACTACTTTTCTGGGATCTGGCACATCACGGAGAGCTTCCTTGTTACCTTCACTGACATCGTCATAGATATTCTCAGATTTCCTATTGTCCCCTTCACCGATGATAAGAGAGTTTGGACCATTTCTCCTTCTGGGGACATCTCTGCTAAGATTGCGTATGATCATCTCCGTCCGAACTTTCTCAAGGTTRGTTGGGGCAGTTGGATTTGGTCCTCACATATTCCGGTGCGGCYTTCTATAACTGTTTGGAAGGCTATTTTTAACCGGCTCGGCGTCTTCGACGTGATCCGTAGGCGGGGGTTCATTGGTCCTTCTTTTTGCTGCTTTTGCTTTGAGAGTTCTGAGACGATTGATCATATCCTCACGGAGTGTCATTTTGCGCGTTATATTTGGGGCTGGATTGAGGATGTTTTCGATATCCAGCTCCCCCTTTCAGGTGGTTTTGATCGTTTTTGTATCTTTGCTATTGACTGTCGTTTTAGTGCGCAGGTACTCTTCCTTTGGAAAGCGACTTTCATCTCGACGGTATGGACGATCTGGCATCTCAGGTGCAATTTCGTCCATAATGGAGTCCACCCTTCCACCACTGGGGCACTCATTCTCATCCGCTCGCTTWTAGTAGAGTCTTCTGCCCTGGACAACGGCTCGATGGCAAACTCTGTTTCGGACTTGTTATGTTTGRGCAAATTGGGCGTGCGTGGTAGGCCCGCGCCGTTACCGACCCTTACCCCTGTGTCATGGTTGCCCCCCTCACCTGGTTGGATTAAGGTGAATACCAATGGCAGTGCTCTGGGCTGTCCTGGAGATTGTGTTGCGGCTGGCATCTTCCGCACTTGTCGGGGCTTTGTAAAAGGCGGCTTCTCTAGACCGCTTGACCAGGGTTTTGCCTTTGAGGCTGAGTTGGAGGCCGCGATTATTGCGGTCGAGGAGGCTGATCAGAGAGGTTGGAGACGGATTTGGCTGGAATCCGACTCGACTTATGTGGTGGAGCTTTTTGTAAAGCGTAGCCTTGACGTCCCATGGCGCTTTTTGGCTCGTTGGCGTCGGATTCTTTTTATCACTACCTCGATCGAGTTCATGGTTTCGCATGTTTATCGAGAAGGCAATCGCGTAGCTGACGCGCTTTCCAAATCCGATTCTCCTCGTTACGACTGGTTCACGTCACCCCCGGCGTTTCTCTTGGATCTGGTTAATGATGATATTCTGGGTAAATCGGTGTACCGTTCATCACGATCCTGACATCAGCCCCTCGGATGGCAGTCTAATCTCGGTCCGGCAGAGGACCTTGGTATTGCTGCTTTCTGGATCACGACCTGCTTGTTGCAGCATCTTTTTATTTTTAGCCGACCTGTGGCTCTTAGAGTTTTTCATTGCTCTGTTCTGTTCCTTCTACTACTGGCGTGGGGAGGGTACTCTTTCCTCTACGAGGGTTTTCCCACAAGGGTGGGTTTACCTCGAGAGGTTTTAATGAGGCCTGAACAGATGCTTTGGTCAAGGAACAGACGTCGTGATCTTATTTGTATTAACTTTTTTTTTTCTACTTTTTAATAAAATCTCGCACTTTATTCAAAAAAAAAAAAAACTAATAAAGCGGGGGGTGATTGATTCGTACGTGTTTATCATGTATTTGTATATATTCCGAGTCATGTTTGATTCTTTTTATTGTCTTTCTCAGGTTAAGAATAAGCTACTTTTCATAACTTTGCATTCTACAGCTTTTTTGCCTAACTTTCTGATTTCTCGATCATTAATTGGTTCTTTTGAGATAATTTCTTTATTTCTCATGCATCTAGAGTGCTAGACGATTCTGGGACTTCAAGAGAATTAAGCCCGTAAGCTGCTACAAGAATCAAGAGACAAAGACGAGAAAGATAGCGCCAAGAAGTAGCCACAAGGACACTCATCCGACCGGGTGGATCTAACATCCGACCGGGTTGACCTAAGAATTCACAACCGGTCTGATGGATCTGACATCCGGTTGGATCAAACCCACTGGACCAACAACCGGTCGGATGGATTTGACATCAGACTGGATTGGCTAACAAAGACCCGCATCCGATCGGATTCATCAGGCCATCCGACCYGATGCGAGCGTTACAAACTCTGATTTTTAAAAGATTTCAGTTATGTAGGCATTAATGGGAGTTGGAAGCTACCAAAAGACCAGGGATTATCACATATAGGATATCTATCTTTTGATGGGAGATCTGACACATCTCTTACGATCAATATAGAGAGAACGATTCATTATAGACCTCACGGAAATTCAATAGGTTTCGTGAGTTAATTGTTTAACTTGAGAAGTGCAATAATACGGAGTTCGTGACAAGCTTAGGGGGTTCTTTGCATGCACTCGTTTTCTCCAGAATCGCCGGAGACAGTCTAGCTTCCATCATTTTAAGTAGATCATATTTTCTTTCGATTTTAGTATTCTCTAAACTCTACTTCTAATTTGTAGTTTTGAATCCTTCGTTGGTATTTCTTGTTTAGAAATTGAGTGTTTGATTATTGTGTTTGAATCCTTTGTGAATGATTAAGTTTTTATGATAAGCTTTGTGTTGGTTTATTTGGTTGTTTTAAATCTTGCTCTTCTTTGGTTGTTGTTTTGGTTATTGATCTTATTAGAATCATAGTTAGTTAATGCACTCCAAGTGTTCTATAATTTATTTTGTCCTTTAATTGTAGTTTAAATCTCTTAATAAGTGTTAAAATAGTTCATTAATCAGTTGTTAAGTTCTTGCAAAGAGATTGACACTCTCATTTCAAGATAGTATTTAATATATAGGTTGTTAAAACAAATCAAATGAAAAGCCCCTTTCGATCATTTTAGAATTGATCATTTTAGAATTAGAACTTGTGATTTTCGTTATAATAAACATCGTTGACTTCGTATTTCCACTCCTCGAGAGAATCGACTCGATTCAACTTTCTAGTCTACAGTAACCCCGTTCTCTTGCGGGCGAACTTGTTTTCAAAACATAGACGTGCATTGTTTAACTTGATTTTAATTTTGAAAGGCAAAAAGTTTGAATCAAAATTTTGCGTCGTTGCCTGGGAGTGGAAAAGGTGTTAAAGAAGTTTATTTTTGTTCAATTTTATGCTTGATATACGTATAATTATTTTTGGTTTGCCACTCGATGCGTTGATGTTGTTTGTTGTTGATGCAAGGTCCTAGAGGCCTTAGAGGTGAACTTGCTCCGTTTATAAATAGCATCGAACGAGTAGGGAGAATAAGAAGACACTTTCTTTCCCACGACAGGAATCCATCTAAAGCAACTCCAGCCACCATGTCGAATATTCAACCTTATGGCGGCCGAGGAACCAGAGGAAGAGGAGAAGGACCAAGTGGTGGTCGAGAGAGAGGGCATGACAATCGCACTCCCCCTCGAGATTAACTTGTTGGCATGCCACCCGATGATGACATGCACGTGAGAGATCAACAAAATGACATCCGAGATGAAGACCCGCAAATTAATGCTCATGAAGATAACCAAGAGCACAATCAGGATGGGGAACCAAGAGGAACCAAGATTTTCAATGATAAAACAATAGGGGGCTCTATCCTGAAGACAACCGCCGAGTCATGATGCCTGAAGCTCCGATTGACGATTCTCCCATCAACCGAACGCCACAGCATTTTTGGAACTGAGAAGAGGCTCGAGCCTTCAATGCTTGGGCAAATCAGGAGTTCGAGCACAACCACGTTGGTAATAGCGGGCCCCAGCCCTAAAACAACAAGCAGAACTATCACGACTTTGAGAACCGGGAGTGAGAACCGAATCATTTCTAAAATAGATAAGAAGAGTGACCGTACCGTGCTTGGCAGGGAGGTAATGTCTGAAACAACATGTACGAGGTGTAATAATATGAGCATTATGACAATGATCAGTACTTTGAGAATCGTGAAGATTACGATTGAAACATACAGCTCAGCCATAGTCTTTGGCCTCGCGGCCCGAGACTATGATTTGAAGTCTAATAACGTTAGCCAGCTACCCGTCTTTTACAGAATGCCAAATGAAAACCCACTAAATTTCATTCGAGAATTCTACATGGTTGTGTCCGGAATTCCAGCCCGGGGATTAACCGAAGGGCAACTCAGAATGAGATGCTTTCCGAGAAGTTTGAAGGAAAAATCTAAGCAGTGGCTTCTATCATTACAACCTAACTCCCTAACTCATTGGGATATGGTTTACATGTAATTCGTGGGCAGGTTTTACTTGGCCCAAACAATGGCGATGTTAAGGAGAGCGATCATCAACTTCGAGCAAATGGACGGAGAGTCATTTCGTGAGATGTGGGAACGTTACAAAAGGATCCTCCTTGCATGCCCGCATCATAACAATAGTCTTGAAATGGTCAACAACTATTTTCATGAGGGTTTGTTGTCAAGCTATAAGCAACAAGTGGAAGCAAAGGCCGACGATTTTGGACACCTAATCGCGAGCGAGACATGAGACATATTCGAGTTCGTGGGTGACAAATCGCAATAGACGTGTTCCAAACCAAGAAAATCAAAGTGAACGAGGTGTCAACATCTCGAGAGGATAATAACAAGATTTAGGAGCTCACAAAACAAGTCGCCATGTTGACAAACATGATGAAGCGATAGGAGGAACCATCGCAACCCTCACAGGAGACGTGTGGAATTTTTGGAGCATTTGGACATGAAGCTAATGCATGTACGGTGACGTATGATGAAGATGAGTGTGAAGAGGTGAATGTCGTACAAAAGTTTCAACCCAATAACAAATCGAGGGAAAATTTCACCAAGAACTATGATCCTTACTCGAATACCAATAACCCAGGGTTCAGAGATCATCCGAACTTCAAATACGATCTCGTAAACCCTAACTATGTGTCGATGCCTAAGAAAACGGATCCTTAGTACCTAGCACCACCTCCCCCAAACAGAAAACAAAGAGTTTTGAGTAATTACAACTCTTATCAAAATAAAGGCCAGGGAAACTATCAACAACGCTCTCCGCAAGGGCAAAATCAATCATGCCAACAACAATACAATGCTCCACATCAACAGCAACAAGTTCCACCTCCACTAAATCCTGATGAAGAGTTAAGACTGTGGCAAAAGAGGTAAGAGATTGAAACCTTACGCAATCGAGAAGAGACTCTTCGCTTCATCGAGGAAAATAAACATACCAAGAAACAAACGGACAAGTTGGAGATGATGATGGTACATATCTCTGTGTCCTTAACAAAGCTAGGGACCGACCCCGGAAAGCTTCCCAGTCAACCCGAACAATCAATGGCGATACATGTACTCCGAGGAGGGAAGAAGGTTGATAATGGGGTCGGAGAATTGGAAGAGGAAGATGTCGAAAACGAGTCAAGTTCAAAAGAAAAAGAAGAAAATGCTGATGTGCCTCCTTTGAACGGCAAAATGGCAGCGATTAAGGGGATCCTTATGTCCCAAAATTGATAGTTTCCAGGTTTGATCACCGGGATATTTCAATCCAAGGGAACCGATTCGAGGAAAAGAAGCACATCCAAGCCATCTGGACGGATGAACCAAGAATCCAACCGGATTGGAGGACAGAAGGAAACCTCCGACCGGACAGATGAGAATATCCAATAAGACAACAAGATAGAAGTTTCATTCGACCAGATTGGTAATGGTATTCAGTCGGATAACATTCCTGAACAGGACAATTCCAACAACTTCAAACCGCAACGAGTCATCCGAGACCCCGTACCGTTTCCAAATCATCTTTAGCCAGCAAAAGAGAGCAAGAAATTCATGGAACTCTATAACATGCTGAAAAACATGAACGTCAATCTTACACTTTTTGACGTGATCAAGGCAATGCCGGCTTACGTTAAATTTCTCAAGGAACTCGTATCAAAGGAGAGATGGCTAGAAGAAAATGAACGGGTTGTGTTGTCGAAGGAAGTGAGTGCAATATGCCATCAACTACTATTTCCAAAAGTGAGCGATCTCGGGAGTTTTTTTATTACGATAACTCTTGAGGATGGACAAAAAGCATGAGGGATGCTCAATTTAGGGGCCGGGATCAACTTGATGCCCTACGCCCTTTACAAACAGTACAACTTTTGGGATATGAAAGAAACAAGCATACGACTTGAACTAGTCGACTGTTCGGTAAGATATCCATTGGGAGTGGTCAAAGATGTCTTAGTAGAAGTCGGCTCTTTCGTAGTCCCCATGTACTTTGTGATACTAGACGTTGGGGAGATGGCCAAACCAAGCAAGGAGCACACTATTCTGTTGGGCCGACCATTCATGGCAACATCACATACCATGATCGACGTGCGACGAGGAAAAATGACCCTTTTCCATTTTTGATGAATCAGTTACATTTTCTCTCAAAGACATCCAGAATTGTCCATCACCTTTGTTGGGCCCTGATTGCTCTTATCTTGATTTTGTGGACAAAAGTATGAGTGAGTTATTTGGTATCGTACCTTTAGAAGAGTGCAGCGTCAAGCACGATGATTTTGATTCAAGTGTGGAGGGGCTAGTCGATATATTTGTTATTGAAGAAGAAGATATAGGTGATTCGTCCATTGGGCCAGTGCTAGAGCCTAAATTGGAATTGATGCCACTTCTGAGCCACCTCAAATATGTCTTTCTTGAAGCCAACGAGAGTAAATCCGTGATAATTTTCACAGAGTTAGCAGATAATGAAGAAAAAGAGTTGATCGAGGTGCTCAGAAAGTACAAGCAAGCCATTGGTTGGAGCATCGGAGACATTAAAGGAATACGCCCGGTTACATGCATGCACCGGATTGAGTTAGAAGGAGCAAAACCGAAATATTCAAGCTCATTGACGAGGGAATCATCTACCCCGTGGCGGGTAGTGAATGGGTTGGTCCAATGCACGTCATTCCTAAGAAAGGAGGCATTACAGTTGTGGAGAATGATAAGGGAGAGGTCGTTCCAAAGCGCCTCACCACCGCTTCGCGCATGTGCATCGATTACCAAAAACTCAATTCTGCAACGAGGAAGGACCATTTTCCACTACCATTCATGGACCAGTTGCTCGACAAGCTAGCGGGACACGAGTAATATTACTTTCTGGATGGCCTCTCCAGCTATTATCAAGTAGCGATAGCTCCGGAGGATAAGAAGAAGACGGCATTCACGTGTCCTTTTGGCACGTATGCCTGCCAGAGGATGTCGTTAGGCTTGTGCAATGCCCTAGCGATGTTCCAAAGATGCATGCTCTCCATCTTCACCGAGCTCATTGACGACTTCCTCAAAGTGTTCATGGACGATTTTTGGGTATATGGCTCTTCCTTTTCTAATTTCTTAAATAATTTGTTTAAAGTGCTTAAGTGATGCGTTGAGTGTAACGCCCCAGATTTCACTTTAGTCGAAAAATGATTTATATTTTTAAACAATCAAATGGAGAAACCTTGGCGTCACAATAAATGTCTAATTTTCACAATTTTAACATAAAAATCAAAAGAGAATAGAAAATTTTCAAAAGGTTCAACTTTTACGCAGCGGAAAATAATAATATAAATAACCAAAAGACTATCAATTAAAATTTGATAGTTAATGTAGCATTTGTTTCAAGTACGACTTTTATTTAAAACATAAAATAAATTTAGAAGGACATAAATCCAACATCGAGAGTTTTATTCCCCTCCTCGTTTCCCTTTCATTCGATATCCTCATTTGTACCTGAAAAACACGTCGTTGATTTGGGATGAGCTCAACATACTCAATAGTTACACCGACATTTCCATGCAAAATCATACAACTCAAATATAGCACAATTAACCATAGAATTCGCAATTTTAACATCGAAAAACAGTTGACTGCAGCTAAAACGCGGTGAGTTTCCTCGATGACACTTTAGGTCATAGGCACATAAGGCCCCTGGTTTTAATCAATGGGTATAGCACGCCGGGATAAACCCGATGACAACTTTCGGTCACAGACAACTTTAGGTCTACGTCTACATTAGATTTTATAAACATCGAATTCCATGATACACATAGCACATAGATTTAAGCATGTAGAATTTAACATAGATAAGTCGGTGGTCCCTACCTCGTAAAAATGTCGTGGAAAATCGAGTGGAATGCACGTAGTTGAAATCCTAGGTCCCCTTAATGCTCGTCACCTAATCAATTAGAGAATATATTTAATTAGTATTTTTCATATTTAAAATAGTAATAATAATGATAATAACAATAATAATAATAATAATAATAATTAAACAAGGACTGGAGTGCAGTTTTAAAATATGTTTTGGGGCTGGATTGGGGTTTCTAATAAATTAGAGGGCTGAAATTGGGGTTATTGGAAATCTGGGGGTTCAATTGAAGGGATGGCAAGGTTGTGGGTTCCAATTGAAGTGGTTTAGAAAGCTGGGGGGCTAATCTGGAAAACTGGGAAAATGCTGGGGGTAGAAATGTAATTTTTGGAAAGTTTGGATTAAAAGGGTTTCAGACCTTTAACCCTAATTCATCCGCCCATTTCTTATCCTTCATTAATTTCCTCTTCGGCTTTCTCCTTCTTCTACAATTCAGAATTCGGCCGGCGAAACAATTGGCAATCGGCAACGGCGAGCGGCGAGCGACGCCTCTCCCTTCCTCAATCTTTGTTTATGGTTAAAGGGCGGTGGTTGAAGGACAGCCACCCATTCCCTCCCGTCTTCTCTCTTTTCTTCTCCGTCTAGAATTCGGCCGGCCAGTGGACTCCCCCTTCGGTCGCCGGCGAATAGCGCTTAGCGACGGCAATTGGGCYGCGACTCGGTGATGGGCTGGAGAATGGGCTGTGGTCGGTTGGGTTCCAGGTTGTTTGTTGTTGCTGGTTTAGGTCGGGCCGTTGGCTTGGCGGGCTTCCGGTGACAGACGGTTCGGGTCAGGTTGGGTCTCGGGTTTGAAACGGGTCGTGGCGGTGGTTGTGGTTGGAATGTGGCTGCGGGTCTGTGGTTTGGGCTGAAAGGTGGCTGTGGTTGTTGTGTGGCTGAGTCGGGCTTTGGATTTCGGGTCTTGGCGGTTTGGGTTGGCGACGGTGGTGGAGGTTTTTGGTTGTTTTGGTTTGGTTTTGATTTGGAAAGTTATAGATTAGAGATGAAGAATAAAATCCTTTACCTGCTTGCTTTGAGTTTTTGTTTCCTTCAACCTTGTTGCTATTTGCTTGCTTGGCAGAAAAGAATGAATAAAAGTTGGTAGGCTTTGAGATGTTGGTAGGGTTGAATGGGGTCCATTACCTTTGCTTGCGCACGTTTGCAGAATTGTGAGGAAAAGTGGAAAAAATTTTGTGAAGGCTGGAGGAGACGGTGATGAAACGGCTGAAGGGAAAAATAAGATTTTGCTTATAAATCAACTTAGGATTTAATTATGGAAAGTTAGGGGTGGAGTCTTGGTGGGTTAAGGGCTAGTAATTGGGTTTCGGTTGGGCTCGTTTTCATGTCCAAAATAAAAACGATCCACTAGACGACTTAAGTTTAAATCAATTAATTCCGTGGTCAACCCAATAGTATTTTATAATTATTAAAATAATTATAATATAAATAAATGTAAATAATTTTAGAAATCGAAATTATTTCATAGACTACTCAATAGTAATTTAAATAAATTAATAAGTTGCTAAATAATTATAATAGTATCTTAGGAGTTGATAATATACTTTTTTTTTAAAACGAACTATAAATTTGTTTAATTAGAATTCTTAGATTATTTAAAACTAAAATAGGAATTAGTTTATGGCGACGAGCTCGGGACTAGAATTATATTTTTAATGTATGATGATAAATAAATAATGTATTGGATGTATGGATGTTACAACCTACCCCCCTTAGAAAAGTTTTGTCCTCAAAATTCCGCACTTACCCGAAATGCCGAAATTTGGATACTTCGCTTTGAATTCTTCCTCCTGTTCCCAAGTGGCCTCGTTCATCCCATGACGTCTCCATTGCACCTTGATCAATGCTATCTCCTTGTTCCTTAATCGACGTATCTTACAATCCAAAATCGCTTCCGGAGCCTCTTCATAAGTTAAATCCTTATTAACCTCCAACTCTTCGTAGCRCAKYARYTGGTGTGGATCGTAGACATACTTTCTTAGCATCGACACATGGAAGACGTTGTGAATGCTCGATAAACTGGGTGGTAGCGCAAGCTCGTAAGCCAATTCTCCTATTCTCCTGAGAATTTCAAACGGCCCTAAGAATCTTGGTTTCAACTTCCCCGTTTGACCAAATCTTACAACACCTCGGACTGGCGCTACTTTCAGAAACACCTTATCACCTACTTTAAAATGCAGATCTTTTCTTCGACGGTCCGCATAAGATTTTTTGTCGATCCTGCCCAGTCCTAATTCGATCTCGGATCGTGGCGATTTGTTTAACCGTCTCTTGTACCAGTTTGGGGCCCAAAATCTTTCTCTCCCCTACTTCGTCCCAGTACAAAGGAGATCTACACTTTCTTCCGTACAAAGCCTCGTATGGAGCCATACCAATGGTGGATTGGCAACTGTTGTTGTAAGCGAACTCTACCAATGATAATAAACCTTCCCATTGACTTCCCAAGTCAAGTATGCAAGTTCTTAGCATATCCTCCATGACCTGGTTAATCCTTTCAGTTTGACCGTCTGTTTGTGGATGATAAGCCGTGCTGAACTTCAATTTAGTGCCCAGAGCACTTTGCAAGCTCTTCCAAAAGTTCGAGGTGAACCTCGTGTCTCTGTCCGACACAATCGAGACCAGTACTCCGTGCAACTTAACAATTTCCCGAATATAGATTTGGGCATATTGTTCCATGTTGAAAGTCATCTTGACCGGTAAAAAGTGAGCTGACTTGGTTAGACGATCTACTATCACCCAAACTGCCTTGTTACCTCTCGTCGATGGTGGTAAACCTACCACGAAATCCATCGAGATATGCTCCCACTTCCATTCCGAAATCTCTAGTGGTCTTAGCAAACCTGACGGTCGCTGGTGTTCAGCTTTGACTCGCTGACAAACTAGACACTTTCCCACAAAAGTGGCAATGTCTCTCTTCATGCTCCTCCACCAAAACACTGTCTTTAAGTCCTTGTACATCTTGGTACCGCCAGGATGTGCAGTGTAAGGAGTGCAATGGGCTTCCTCCAGAATTTCTTTCCTTAGATCCTCGTCTTTTGGAACACAAATTATTTCTCCATAAAACAACACTCCATCGTCTGCTAAAYCAAAACCTTTGATGGTTCCTTTCCGCACTTTCTCCTTCATCTTGCTTATGAAACCATC
>BMAC01000738.1:488570-504786 GCA_014905375.1 Phtheirospermum japonicum | reverse complement strand
ATAAAAGATTCACATTTTCAAAACGTTCAAGAAATTCGCAGCGGAAATAATCATAATATAAATAACCAAAGTTTGAAATTATTTCATAGACTACTCAATAGTAATTTAAATAAATTAATAAGTTGCTAAATAATTATAATAGTATCTTAGGAGTTGATAATATACTTTTATTTGAAAACGAACTATAAATTTGTTTAATTAGAATTCTTAGATTATTTAAAACTAAAATAGGAATTTGTTTATGGCGACGAGCTCGGGACTAGAATTATATTTTTAATGTATGATGATAAATAAATAAATAAATAAATAATGTATTGGATGTATGGATGTTACATTGAGTCTTGTCTAACTTTGAGTTGGGAAAAATCAAATTTTTCGGTGAAAAGTAGGATTGTACTTGGTCAGTTGGTATCGAGTAAGGGGATGGAAGTTGATAAAGCTAAGATAGATGTTATTGAAACCCTTCCACCCCCTAGAGATGTAAAAGGGATTAGAAGCTTTCTGGGACACAGGGGCTTTTATCAGCGTTTTATAAAATATTTTTTCAAAATTTGCTGCCCGTTGTGTAAATTGTTGAGTAAAGATGGGCATTTTGTGTTTAATCATGAATGTCTTAATGCTTTTAGTGTCTTGAAAGAAAAACTCACACAGGCCCCTGTTGTTGCCCCCAATTGGTCCCTTCCGTTTGAGATTATGTGTGATGCATCGAACGACGCGGTGGGGGCTGTTTTTGAGCAAGGTGTTGATAATTTGCTAAGGGTTGTTTTGTAGTTTTTAGTGGTGTTGAAATAAGAAAAGTGGGTTCATGGCTCGGTATTATCGGAGTTCGATTTTGTTGTGAGAATCAATGTGTTTTTAGCTTGAAAACAAGAATAAATGGAAACTATGAAGATAAACTAACTAGGAAATGTAAATGCAAGTTGGTAGAATGTCTCGGTCGTATGCTCAAATCGAAAGTGCCATGCAATAATGAAAATAAGCAATAGAAATCAAAGTTTCATCAAGTACAACTACAATAACCTAGAGTACAACCATGCATGCATGATCATAAAATTGAAAATAATGCAAATTGACAAAAATTTAAAGAATCAATGGAAAAAGGGAGAAAAGTTGACGTCAAAGTTTAAAACCTTATGTAAGATAACAAGCAACAAGAAGTTCAGAAAGGAGAAGCCACAATTTCTAATAATGGTAATACCAATTTGAGACTTTCTAAGGACTATGACTAATGAACAAGAGAGTTCTAATTTTGAAAAACTAAGAGATGCAAGCTAGGTCATCCTCGCTGTGGCCCGGCAACTAGAATTTGGAAGCTACCTCCTCCGGTTGTCTAAACCTCCCCTACCTCACTACCAATTATGAAAACCCAGTACCGAATTTCAACAGGAAACAAAACACCCAAAAATCGGGTGTCGATCCTCTTTTGAAGATAAAAGGCAAAACATTGGCGGACATTGCTCCGGCCAAACTGGATGTGCACAGACCCTCCCAACATGTCTCTGATGTCCTTCCGGGTACCAATTTCAAGACTCGTGCTCCAATTTTGGGGAATTCGATCTAGGACATCGGCGATCCCCTTTTGGAGAAAAATGGCGAAACACCAGCCGGCCCTCCTCCGGCCAAATTGGACGTTCTCCAACCTTCTCCACATGATGTCGAAACTAACCCAGAGAGAGTTAAAGTAGCCGCCGTCATCGCCGTTAAGGTGTCCGGAAAACGTCCTGCTCCGAGTCCGTCAACTGTGTTATCTACTCCATTATAACTCTAGAACAACCAACTGGAGGGTCCCAAGGCCCGGTCCCCGGTACGCGGAAGCCACTTCGACAAGACATATGTGCTCCTCTACAGCCCTCAGCATGGTCGACATGTCCCTTGAGATTCCGGAGGCCATATTTACTTTGTCGGAGCGTTCGCAAGCTTTGGACGATTTCCAATATGCTGTCGTTGGCTAATTCTCATTCTGCAAGCCCAAAAATCAGGTAATTCGCTTTAACCTTGCCAAAATGGGCTACACGGGGTGCAAATTGACGTACATAAATTCCTGACATGTTGTGATATATGCCCTTGATGAACGTATGTTTTCGAAGTTGTGGATGAGGCGGGAGTTTTTAATCGATAGTTTTCCGATGCGGATTTTCAAATGGTCGCCAACTTTGACTACAAGAGTGAACCCCCGGTCTTCCCGGTGTGGATTCGGATCCTCGAACTACCTCTTGAATGGTTCAATTTGGGGACCCTTAGAACGGTTTCTAGTTTGGTGGGTGATTTTCTAAAATCGGACGGGCCGAATCGTAATAAAACTAAGGGGGATTTCGCTCGGGTTTGTGTTGGAATCAATTTGGAAAATCCTCTCCCCCCGGAAAATTGCAGTTTTGATGATACTCGGGTCGAGCTTGATGTCGAGTTTGAAAAAATTCCATCTTTTTGTTCCCATTGTCGTCACCTTGGCCACGTTGAAGCCCAATGCTATGTGAAGAACACGGATTTGATGCCAAACTCTTTCGGAAAAAAAGGAAATCCCTGCCAAGAGTTCCACTCTCACTCATACTGCTCCCAAAACTACTTCTGTTGAGCATTCTGCTCGTTTCTCTGTTGTTCATCTTGAGCCCACTCCTCCTGTTTCTTCTGTGGGCCTTTCCTCTACCCAAGTCCACTTGGCTATTAATTCTTTTTCCCCAGCCCAATCTAAGCCTTCTAACTCCCTTCCCTAACCTCAGGCCCACCAGTCAACCCACTCTCCCTCCCCTTCAGCCCACTCCCAGGCCTAACCACATATACCCCTCTTAACCTTTAACCCCTTCAGCCCCAACTTGACCCGACCCGCCCAGTCCAGCCCAACCTGGCCCGCCCAATCCGACCCACCCGATCTAGTTCAGCCCGGTCCGAGCCCCCTGCTCGGCCCGGTTCAGCCCGACCTGGCCTGACCCGCCCAATTTTCCAGCCCTCTCGCCTCCCCTAATTTGGTCGACCCCTCCCTTCTTCAAACACTTCTTGCGAATGGGGTTTCCGCCGGCACTTTCTCCGACTCGTCTAATTTTTCCGGAACTTCTCTCTTCCTTGAATCTGACTGCAAATTATGAACACACCAAAACCTTCGTCTATTCCTTATGTGCCACCAAGAAGGTCATGAAATGCTACCGGGCACCAAAAAAGTAAGTCAAATGAAGAATTACTTAGAGCACGATCAGTCAAGTAGGGGATTCAAGCCCCCCAACTTATTTTATTTAATGCAAATTGGTCATGTAGGGGATTTGACCCCCCTGTACCATTTTTATATTCAAGAATTGCTCCAGAGCATCCAAAAGATAGTAAAATGAAGAGTTTTTTAGAGTTTGATTGGTCGTGTAGGGGATTCGGCCCCCCAAACTTTTTTTTTCATTTAGTCGTGTAGGGGACTCGCCCCCCATATATTTTTCTCATTTTTTAATAAAAAGAAAGGAGAAGTCAAAAGTATCGAGTTGTAGACTTAAAAATCTACTTAAACTCTCAATTAAAATCACCCTTTCTGGATAAAGTTGAGGTTCTATTTTTGCTTTCTATAGGCTAAAGATTATGTATGTAATCTTTTATCATTTTTATATTTGTAACTTTGAGAGGAATCTTGAGTTGTCGAATACCAGGTTTATATACCTCAATTTCATTTCTTGTCATGTACTTGAATTAATATAATTGTCAGGGTAACTTAACCTTTTTTTTTTGGTAAAAAAAAACCCAACAAGAAGTAGATCTAGGATTTAGCATGAAACTATGCATGAAAATTTAATTCAAAATAAAGCACATGAAGAACTCAAAACAAAATGATCCGAGACTCGATCTATGATCTAGACGTATCACTCATCGAGATTCCATGGACGATTCACAAGATCTAACAAAAACCAAAGAGCTAAGGCAAAAAGCATAAGATGAAGAACAAGCATGAAACATATGAAATACTCAAAATAAAAATGATCAAGGACTCGCTCTATGATCTATATGTGCCACTCACCTAGATTCCATGGACTATCCACAAGATCTAACAAGAAATAGATCTAACAAGAAATCAAAGAGGTAAGGCAAAAAGCATAAATTGAAGAACAAGCATGAAATTGAAAGAAAGCTTACTTGTATTAAGAAGATAATCCAAAATCTTGAATGAAATTACAATCAAAATAGAAATTCTAGGGAATACTTGAATTCTTCTTAGGCTTACAAACCAAGGAATTGCTTGAAAATAAATCTAAAATCTAGAGAGAAATTAAGTGTCAAACCCAAGCATGGGTTTGGAGGAGGTGATTTTTACAAAATGAGAGTTGGGTTCTATTTATAATATGTTCAATTGGGTTTAAATGGGCCAAATTATCCAAAAAGGCTAGTATTTCCCGGGTTTGATCAAAATTGACCCGTGTTGACCTTCCTAGCCACTTGGCTAGCCTTTTGGCACATTTTGGCTCAATTTGGCTCGAGGTGTCTCAACCATAGCTTGAGGTGGCTTGGCCATGTTCGAGCCTGGGCGCACATGGGCGCGGGCACTAGGCGCTGGGCTAGGCGGGTGGCGGGTGGGATTGAGGCAGGGCCCATTGTTGGGCGTGGCCTTGGGCTTGGCAGGCGGGCGAAAGGATGGGTGCCGAGCCGGGCAAACGCGGGCACCAAAACGGGCGCCAAAATGGGCAAAGGTAGGCATTGCCTGGCGCCGAGCATGCGGGAGCTATTGGCAGGCACTGCCGAGGCGTGCAGGCATGCTGCGCACGGGAGTTGCCAAGGCGTGCGGGCGCTGTGCGCGGGCGTGCTGGAAGACGCCTGGCATGATTTTGGGCGTGGAAATCATGCCTATTCTTGCGCCAAGGGGGCTGGCGCGGATTTGGGCGTCGTTGGGCACGGCAATGGGCTAACATTCCAGAATGTTTGCCCATTTTGGAGCATGCTCTTGGCACCGATTTAGGCACGCCTTGGCTTGAGTTTTGGCCTCCACGCCTTAACTTGAATTCAAATCATTAATCCACCTATTAAATGAGAATTTTGAATATCAAAACCCAAGGATTGCACCAAAACTCCAATTAATTGAATCCATTTAACCCAACTAAATATAAATTTAACAAGAAACACGAAAAACAACAAAACAAGAAAACAAACAAATAACCTTACGAAACTCGATTAAAAACTACTAAAAACAACATAAAACTCTAATTTAAGACACGAAAAAAACACCACAATTATATGCAAAACAATCACCCCACACTTATCGGTTTGTTCGTCCTCGAAGATATGACGAGGATGTCGACAGCTGCATTGAGAGACCTATGGATTGTGCGCCACCAGGGGAAGCGAATCTTTACCCACTCTTCACGGAGGCCATAAAAATGTGCAATGAGTGCACGAAAAGAAATCATCCAAGCTCACACTCAGCAGTTTCATCACCAAGCTTACCCGATATCACAATTTTGAGCCTTACAACCGCGACGTCACATATCTGAGCGTGTCGATTCAAGTCGAGAGTCAGATTTACAATGGACAAAATATGACTATCCCGACTTTCTTGAGATATATCGACAGAGAAAGGGCTGAAGCCGATGATGACAACAATGATGGAGACAATGACGAGGAGGATGACGATGAGGGCGATCAGAATGAGAATGCCAAGCATGTTGAGCCTGGATACTACGGAGAAGGTCTCGAGTACGGTGGGTACTGTGGATATAGCGGAGGATATGACGGAGGATATAGCGGGGGATACTATGATGGTGGTAGCGCCTACGAGAGCGGGCCGAGCGATCACCACTATTACTCCGACGCGCAGTGGCAATAGATAAAAGGCTTCCAAAATAGCGTCATGGAGCAGATGAGGCAATTGAACCTCAATCAAGAAAGTTATGCGAGAGACGCTCGGCAAGACGCGTGGGAGGCACGCGAGGAATCTAGTTCGTTCAATAATACCCTTGCAAGACTAGACGCCAACATTGTCGAGATAAAATGAAATCTCGCCTGGATGAACATCAATGTCGAGGCAAACCGTGACTACCTCATTTCCATCGACGGACACCTCATGAGAATGGAGCAGCGCTTTCCACCTCCCCCTCCTGATGACATGGATATTTAGGCGGGCATGTGCCCCAATTTGTATCAATTTCAATCTGAAACTTCTATTGTTCTTTTTTTTTTAGTTTTTTGATGTTGTTGACTTTTCTATTTTGTGTTGTGTGCGTGAGTGTCTGTATTAACTATTTAACTTGATTATTCGCATGTTATTTGTTTATTCTTTTACTGCCCCCTTATGATTGATTTTTACGTTAGCAACCAGGAGATTGTTTATTTTTTTATGGGGGGAAGGTAATCCACCCGGAAGGGTGCACGGAACCGGTCGAATTTCATGTTAGTATTATCATCCGACCGGATTCGAACAGGTGTCCGTTCAGACAAAACAAACTGTAGTACCATTCAACTGGATTATGGTCCAACCTGCTGGTCGTATTTTATACATTCTTAGTTCGAGTCGTTCAGGTCAAATAGTTATGTTTGAGTTTTTGTTTATGTCGACATACGTTGAAATCATTCCCATGCTTATTTGTGTTTGAACTGGCTTGCCTGTCGAAATCATGTACTGTGTGATCTATCGTTGGAGACTTTTGAGCTTTTTTAGTGAAAATTTTTTCAAAAAACCTACCTATATATTTATTTAAAACAACACTTAGTCGTTAGCAATTTTGCGAAGCTTTTAAAAACTCGATCACCTTGCTTTCAAAAGTTTGAATTAAACCCTAGTAAGGAGACTTGTGTGTTTATCAACATTTCATGCTTTGATTCAATAACTTTTTTTGAGAAGTCTCTAAAAGTCGCATGTGTACATTTGATTTTGAAAATGACAATAGGCACATATAAAAATATTTTCGGCCTTATTCATAAATAAAAACAACTAAAATTCCTAATGAACCCCCTTGAACCTTATATCCCATCTTTTACTTAGCCACGAGCGTAATTATAACTCTTATTTCAATTAAGTGAGTGAGATGAGAGTTTCTTTATTATTGGTTTATTGAGATTGACATTTGAAGGGTGGAAATTAGTGGGGGGAATTAAAAAAAATCGTGATTAAGAATGCTTAAATTAATAAGAGCATCCAGATGTTAAGAATAAAGCTTATTTATAAAGGCAAGTGAGTATTATTAGTTTCGGTTTCGGGGAAAGAAATAACCTTATTTATAAAAGGTTGAAAATAGCGATACATGGCTGTTTTGGGAAGAATGAGGTGCCGAATTTTGCTCTATGCTTAAGTTTTTGATTGAGTGAGTTATTGATTTTGTTTGTTCGCAAGTTAACCACATATCTTTATATATGACATACCTTACCAAAGAGACTACATTAAAACCCTATGAAGTCCTAATCCGATTCTTGACTGAATGTGCACACATATGCGATGTACGAGTCTTTGATTTTCACAAGTCGTTGAATGCATTTTTGTTGATCCGAGCGTATAGACTTACCTATTGAAAATACGAGCAAATGAGTGCACCATTATACATTTCCCTTTTGAGAGGATGCATACTTTTGATATTAAGGTTAAAATATAACACGAGCTTAGCTTAAGAGCTTTCGACAAAAGTGTTTATGCTTTCAATACTATATTTTATGCAGAACATGACTCTATGGTCCAACTACTTTCATACTTACTTGGTTTTGATTCTTTCGTTTGATCAAGGAAAAGCAAACTAATAAAGCGGGGGGTGATTGATTCGTACGTGTTTGTCATGTATTTGTATATATTTCGAGTTATGTTTGAGTCTTTTTGTTGTCTTTTTCGAGTTAAGAATAAGATACTTTGCATAACTTTGCATTCTACAACTTTTTGCTTAACTTTCTGATTTCTCGATCATTAAGTAGTCATTTTGAAATAATTTCTTTATTTTCTCATGCATCTAGGGTGCTCGACAAGAATTAAGCCCGTAAGCTGCTACAAGAATCAAGAGACAAAGACGAGAAAGATAGCGCCAAGAAGTAGCCACAAGGACACTCATCTGACCGGGTGGATCTAACATCCGACCGGATTGACCTAAGAATTCACAACCGGTCTGATGGATCTGACATCCGGTTGGATCAAACCCACTGGACCAACAACCGGTCGGATGGATTTGACATCAGACTGGATTGGCTAACAAAGACCCGCATCCGATCGGATTCATCAGGCCATCCGACCYGATGCGAGCGTTACAAACTCTGATTTTTAAAAGATTTCAGTTATGTAGGCATTAATGGGAGTTGGAAGCTACCAAAAGACCAGGGATTATCACATATAGGATATCTATCTTTTGATGGGAGATCTGACACATCTCTTACGATCGATATAGAGAGAACGATTCATTATAGACCTCACGGAAATTCAATAGGTTTCGTGAGTTAATTGTTTAACTTGAGAAGTGCAATAATACGGAGTTCGTGACAAGCTTAGGGGGTTCTTTGCATGCACTCGTTTTCTCCAGAATCGCCGGAGACAGTCTAGCTTCCATCATTTTAAGTAGATCATATTTTCTTTCGATTTTAGTATTCTCTAAACTCTACTTCTAATTTTTAGTTTTGAATCCTTCGTTGGTATTTCTTGTTTGGAAATTGAGTGTTTGATTATTCTGTTTTAATCCTTTGTGAATGATTTAGTTTTTATGATAAGCTTTGTGTTGGTTTATTTTGTTGTTTTAAATCTTGTTCTTCTTTGGTTGTTGTTTTGGTTATTGATCTTATTAGAATCATAGTTAGTTAATGCACTCCAAGTGTTCGATAATTTTTTTTGTCCTTCAATTGTAGTTTAAATCTCTTGCTAAGTGTTAAAATAGTTCATTAATCAGTTTTTAAGTTCTTGCAAATAGATTGACACTCTCATTGCAAAATTAGTATTTAATATATAGTTTGTTAAAACAATCAAATCAAAAGCCCCTTTTGATCATTTTAGAATCAGAACTTGTGATTTTCATTATAATAAATATCGTTGACTCCGTATTTCCACTCCTCGGAGGAATCGACTCGATTCAACTTTCTAGTTTACAGTAACCCATTCTCTTGTGGGAGAACTTGTTTTCAAAATATAGACGTGCATTGTTTAACCTGATTTTAATTTTGAAAGGCAAAAAGTTCGACTCAAAATTCGGAGCCGTTTCCGGGGAGTGGCAAAGGTGTTGACAAAGTTTATTTGTGTTCAATTTTATGCTTGATATATGTATAATTATTTTTGGTTTTCCACTCGATGAGTTGATGTTATTTGTTGTTGATACAAGGTCATAGAGGCCTTAGAAGTGAACTTGCTCCATTTATAAATAGCATCAAACAAGTAGGTAGACCAAGAAGAATCATTCTTTCCCAGGACGGGAATCCATTCTAAGCAACTCCAACCACCATGTTTAACATTCCACCTTATGGCGGCTGAGGAACCAGAGGAAGAGGAGGAGGACCAAGTGGTGGTCAAGGGAGAGGGCATGACAATCGCACTCCCCCTCCATATTAACTTGTTGGCATGCCACCCGACGATGACATGCACGTGAGAGATCAACAAAACGACATCCGAGATGAAGACCTGCAAATTCATGCTCTTGACGATAACCAAGAGCACAATAAGGATGAGGAACTAAGAGGACCCGAGATTTTCAATGATGAAACAATAGGGGGCTCTATCCCCAAGACAACCGCCGAGTCATGACAATTGACGATCCTCCAATCAACCGAACGCCACAACATTTCTAGAACTGAGAAGAGGCTCAAGACTTCAATGCTCGGGCAAATCAGAAGTTCGAGCACAACCACGTTGGTAATAGTGGGCCCCAGCCCTAAAACAACAAGCGGAACTATCACGACTTTGAGAACCGGGAGTGAGAACCGAATCGTTTCTAAAGAAGAGAAGAAGAGTGACCGTACCGTGCTTGGTAGGGAGGTAATGTCTGAAACAACATGTACGAGGAGGAAGATTATGAGCATTATGACAATGATCAGTACTTTGAGAATCATGAAGATTACGATTGAAACATACAGCTCAACCATAGTCTTTGGCCCCACGGCCCGAGACTTTGACTTGAAGTCGAATAACGTTAGCCAGCTACCCGTGTTTTATGGAATGCCAAATGAAAACCCACTAAATTTCATTCAAGAATTCAACGCGATTGTGTCCGGAATTCTAGCCCGGGGAATAACCGAAGGGCAACTCAGAATGAGATGCTTTCTGAGAAGCTTGAAGGAAAAAGCTAAGTAGTGGCTTCTATCGTTACAACCTAACTCCCTAACTCATTGGGATATGGTTTACAAGAAATTCGTGGGCAGGTTTTACTCGGCCTAAACAACGGAGAAGTTAAGGAGAGAAATCACCAACTTCGAGCAAATGGACGGAGAGTCATTTCGTGAACATTTACCCACTCCTCACGGCGGCCATAGAAAACGTGCAACGAGTGCACGAAAAGATATCATCCAAGCTCACACTCGGTAGTTTCATCACCGAGCTTGACCGATACCACAATTATGAGCCCTAGGACGGCGAGATCACATATCTGAGCGTGCCAATGAAAGTCGAGAGTTAGATGTACAACGGACAAAATGTGACTATCCCGACTTTCTTGGGATATATCCACAGAGAAAGGGCTGAAGCCGACGAGGACAGCGATGATAGAGACAATGATCAGGAGGATGACGACGAGGGTGATCAGAATGAGAATGTTGATCATGTCGAGCCTGGATACTACTGAGAAGGTCTCGAGTACGATGGTTACGGTGGATATAGCGGAGGTTATGACGGAGGATACGGCGGGGGATACTATGACGGTGGTAGCGCCTACGAGAGCGAGCCGAGCGATCACCACTATTACTCCGACGCGCAGTGGCGGCAGACACAGGGTTTCCAAAATAACGTCATGGAGCAGATGAGACTCCAACATTGCCGAGACAAATTGAAATCTCGCCCTGATGAACAGCAATGTCGAGGCAAACCATGACTACCTCGTTTCCATCGCCGGATGCCTCATGAGAATGGAGGAGAACTTTCCACCTACCTCTCCCGATGACATGGATATATAGGTGGGCCCGTGCCCCAATTTGTATCAATTTCTATTCGAAACTTCTGTATTTCGTTTTTTTGGTGTTTTGATGTTGTTGACTTTTCTATTTTATGATGTGTGCGTGAGTGTTTGTATTAACTATTTGACTTGATTATTCGCATGTTATTTTTGTAGACTTTTACTCCCCCCTTATGATTTATTCGTACGTTAGCAACCAGGAGATTGCTTATTTTTTGTGTCGGGGGAGGTGATCCGACTGGATGTTTGCAGGGAACCGGTCGGATTCCATGTTAGTATTATCATCCAATCGGATTGGAACAGGTGTCCGGTCGGACAAAATAAGCTATAGTACCATTCGAACGAATGAGTGCTACATCCGACCAGATTATGGTCCAACCTGCTGGTCGTATTTTATTCATGCTTAGTTCGAGTCATTTCAGTCAAATAGTTATGTTTGAGACTTTGTTGATGTCGACATACGTTGAAATCATTCCCATGCTTATTTGTGTTTTTACCGGCTTGCCTATCAAAATCATGTACTGTGTGATCTATCGTTGGAGTCTTTTTAGATTTTTAGTGCAAAATTTTCTAAAAACCTACCTATATATTTATTTAAAACAACACGTAGTTGTTAGCAATTTTACGAAACCTTTAAAAACTCGATCACCTTACTTTCAAAAGTTTGAATTAAACCCTAATAAGGAGCCTTGTGTGCTTATCAACATTTAATGCTTTAATTCGATAAGTGTTTTTGAGAAGTCTTTGAAAGTTGCATGTGTACATTTGATTTTGAAAATGACGATAGGCACATATAAAACCCATTTTTTGCCTTATTCATAAATAAAAACCACTATAATTCCTAATGAACCCCTTTGAGCCTTATATCCCATCTTTTTCTTAGCCACGAGTGCAATTATAATTCTTATTTCAATTAAGTGTGTGAGATGAGAGTTTCTTCATTATTGGTCTATTGAGATTGGCGATTGCAGGGTGGAAATTACTAGGGGGGAATTAAAAAAATTATGATTAAGGATGCTTAAATTCATAAGAGCATCCAGATGTTAAGAATAAAACCTATTTATAAAGGCAAGTGAGTATTGTTAGTTCGGGATCGGGGAAAGAAATAACCTTATTTATAAAAGCTTGAAAATAGCGATACATGGCTGTTTTGGGAGGAATGATGAGCAGAAGTTTGGTCTATGCTTAAGTTTTTGATTAAGTGAGTTATTGATTGCGTTTGTTCGCAAGTTAGCCACATATATTTATATATGACATAAATTACCAAATATCCTACATTACAACTCTAGAAAGTCCTAATCCGATTCTTGACTGAATGTGCACACATATGCGATTTACGAGTCTTTGATTTACACAAGTAAGTGAATGCATTTTTGTTGATCCGAGCGTATACACTTACCTGTTGAAAACACGAGCAAATGAGTGCACCATTATACATTTATCTTTTGAGAGGATGCATACTTTTGGTTTCAAGGTGAAAAGGTAACACGAGCTTAGCTTAAGAGCTTTCGACAAAAGTGTTTATATTTTAAAAACTATATTTTATGTACAACATGACTCTCTGATCCAACTACTTTCATACTTACTTGGTTTTGATTCTTTCGTTTGTTCAAGGATAAACAAACCAATAAATCGGGGGTGGTTGATTCGTACGTATTTTTCATGTAATTGTATATATTTCGAGTCATGTTTGAGTCTTTTTGTTGTCTTTTTCAGGTTAATAATAAGCTTTATTGCATAACTTTGCATTCTACAGCTTTTTGCTTAACTTTCTGATTTCTTGATCATTAATTAGTCCTTTTGAGATAGTTTCTTTATTTTCTCATGCAGTTAGGGCGCTCGACGAGTCTGGGATTTCAAGAAAATTAAGCTCGTAAGCCGCTACGAGAATCAAGAGACAAATATGAGAGAGACAGCGCCAAGAAGTAGCCACAAGGACACTCTTCCGGTCGAATGGGATCTGACATCCGACCGGATTGACCTATGAATTCACAACCGGTCAGATGGATCTGACATTTGGACGAATCAAACCCACTTAACTAACAACTGGTTGGATAGATCTGACATCCATTAGGTTGTTCGTTTGTTTTTCTTGTTTTGTTGTTTTTCACTTCTCTTGTTAATTTATATTTAATTGGAGTTTTGGTGTAATTCTTGGGTTTTGATATTTAAAATTCTCATTTAATAGGTGGCTAAATGATTGGAATTCAAGCTAAGGCATGGAGGCCAAAAATCCAAGCCTAGCCTTGACTATTGCATGCCCAAGTTCGCACCAAAAGCAAGCTTAAAAGCGGATAACATTCTTGAATGGTGGCCCATTTCCGTGCCCAACGACGCCCTAATACATGCCGAGCCTTGGCACAAGAAATGGGTACGTTGCCAACACTTGGTTACCCAGTGTCTGAGCGCAGCTCCCGCATGCCTGCCTGCCAGCGCCCGTGCAGCCCCGCGCCCGCCAGCGCCCACCGTCGCCCATTTCAGCGACAGGCCATGCCCGCCCTCGCCCGTTTAGGCTCCCAAGGACACGTTCGCCCTAGCGCCCTGCCTACCAGCCCTCCCTCACACCCAAAGTAGAGCCCAAAGCGGCGCCCAACCTGCCCAAGCAAGTGCCCATGCACCTGCCGAGATCTGCCGACACTGGGTGCATTTTCGACACTGGGTTACCCAGTGTCCGCGCCCATCCTGCCCAAGACCGAGCCTAGCTCACCCAAGACCAACCCAACCAATCCAAAAGGGCTAGCCAAGTGGCTAGGGAGCCCATTTCAGGTCAAATTTGGTCAAACCCAGGAATTTCAAACCTTTTTGGCTAATTTGGCCCATTTAAACCCAATCAAACCTAGTATAAAGAGGACCCAACACTCATTTTGTAAATCATCCACCTCCTCCTAACCCAAGCTTGGGTTTGGGATTTAATTTCTCTCTCTAGATTTAATTTCAAGCTTTTCCTTGGGTTTGTAAGCTCAATAAGAATTCAAGTACTCCCTTGAATTTTATTTTGATTGTAATTTCATTCAAGACATTGGATTCTCTATTTAATTCAAGTAAGCTTTCTTTTATTTTCATGCTTTGTTCTTCAATTTCATGCATGCTCTTCATTTTATGCTTTTTGCCTTAGCTCGTTGATTTCTTGTTAGATCTTATGAATCGTCCATGGAATCTAGATGAGTGACACTTCTAGATCATAGATCGAGTCTCGGATCGTTTTTATTTTGAGTATTTTCATATGGTTAATGCTTGTTCTTCATTTTATACTTTTTGCCTTAGCTCCTAGATTAGTTGTTGGATCTTGTGAATCGTCCATGGAATCTAGATGAGTGACACGTCTAGATCATAGATCGAGTCTCATATCATTTTTATTTTAAGTCTTTCATATGCTTTATTTTGGTTTTTATTTTCATTCATAGTTTTAGGTTGAATCTTAGATCTACATTTCGTTGCTTGTTATTTTCCGTAAAGTTTTAAACTATGACGTCAATTTTTAGTGCTCATTCTATTTATGCTTTTGGTTTTTGTTAATTTACATAATTTGAGATTTTATACTCATGCAAGCATGGTTGTACTCTAGGCTAGTCTAGTTGTACTTGAAGAAACCTTGCTTGTTCTTTCTTATTTTCATTTTCCACTTGAAATTTCTATTCGAGGCATACGACGAGGCATCCTACCAACTTGCAATTTTATTTCCTAGTGTAGTTTAGTTAGTTTAATTGCTTTATTTTTATTTTCCTATTATTTCTTCAAGCAAAAAATACTTTCATTTGTCAATTGAATCGATTTCCGATAATATCAAGCCAAATGAACCTTTATATTCAAAGGCGCTGTGCGTATCGACCCGTGCAGTGCAAACCATAAAAATCACACTTCAAAATGGCGCCATTGCACTTTGCATCTTTAGCTAGTCATTTACATGTTTCATTAGCTTTGCTTGCTTTAATTGCTTTATTTTCATTTTCTTTTAGTTTCTAAAGCTACAAACACATTGAATCTTATATTCGAATCGATTTCCGATAATACCAAGCCAAATGAACCTTTGATATATTCATCACCATGAAAACTAACAAAAAAATGGCGCCGTTGCGACTCGGCTTGGTTAAGGCTTTCGATTTGCTTGTAGTTTCATTGTGTTTTTAGCTTTCTTTGGTATTTGACGCTTTTTATTTAAGTATGCAAGGTCATTATAGCAATGGAGGGTACATTCCCAACAAGGGAGGGCATGTTTCAAACCATGTCGGGTTTAATGGCTCCTGGGGTACAAATAGTCCGTATGGAGGATATGATGCTCCGAATCACTTCCCAAATATGCATAATCCGACATCCGGGACATATGGTGGTTATATTGCGCCCAATCAATGCACGAACATGTATAATGGAGGCTTTAGTCCGAATGGGTATGTTGGTGGTCAATATCCGATTCCCACCCCCGAATGGCAGTAATGGCGTTCCGAAGCATTGTCCGAACATGCATAATGATAGCTTTGGGAATCCCATCCCGTGTGGAGGTCCTCCTACTTGGAATCTCAATTTTGGGACACACATTACTTTATCCTCTAAAGATATTGAGGCGTATGAGTTGTTTGGAGGTCTGAGCTCCATTATCTCAAGTGGTCCCCCCATCCGCACCATAGGTGATGTGAACAAACCATTTTTGGTAACGACTTACGATTTCAATCATGCTCCAACTGGTGCCACCAATAGTCCTCCAAAGCCCGATCCGTATGAGTTGTTTGGAGGTCCGAGCTCCATTGTCGCAAGTGGCCCCCCCCATCCGCATTATGGGGGATGTTAACAAACCCTTTTGGGGGGTGTTTACTCCTCCCGAGCCAAATTATTCTCAACCAATGTATTCTAGTGCTAATGAAGCAAGCATGGCTTTATCCTCTACGAAGCTTGAGAAGGAGAAAAGAATAGTGGCTTTAGAGGCTCAACTTGAGAGGTTATCTCGTCCTAAACTCGTGTAATGGCCAATAGATCCGTATCGGAAGGGGGAGGTTGTTAGAATAAGGTGACCAACAAGCCAACTTGTGGCTGTGGTCTGACCATTCTCTAGTAATACAATCGGTTTTTTATTCGTAATAATATCTTTTATATATTGGCATTCCATATCTTTATCCCATGCTTGTTGCATTGGTATGATCCTGATGAAGTTACTATATTACGGTGGATTGGTCTAGCAGAACCGTTAGATAATCCAGCACGTAATGTAACTC
>BMAC01000738.1:463924-487097 GCA_014905375.1 Phtheirospermum japonicum | reverse complement strand
ATTTTCCGGCAGAAAGGTTTTTGAAAAAACCCTAACCATCCAGCTCCACCTCCAGCCGCCGCCGCTTGCCGCCGGCCGCCGTCCGCACCGAAACGTTCGATTCTCGTTCCTTTCGTCGTTTTCAATCCCTCGTCGGATCTAGTGCTCCGTCGTAAGGACGTCGGGTCATACGGTGTGTGACACCAATTCATCGGAGACGCGTCGCAGCCGCCGGACCCTCCGCCTTCGTTGACGCGTCGCAGCCCCGCCTCGCCGACGTCGCGCCACCAGCACCGCACGCCATCCGGACCCGCCTGTCGGCTGCTGTCGTCGCACGCCGCTGTCGTCGCCGCCGACGTCGCACCACCAGCACCGCACGCCAGCCGGACCCCGCCCTGCCGCTGCTGCCGTCGCACGCCGCTGTCGTCGCACGTCGCTGTCGTCGCCGCTGACATCGCGCCACCAGCACCGCACGCCATCCGGACCCGCCTGCCGTTGCTGTCGTCGCCGCCGACGTCGCACCACCCGCACCGCACGCCAGCCGGACCCGCCTGCCGCTGCTGTCGTCGCCGCCGACGTCCGCACCACCCGCACCACACGCCAGCCGGACCTGTCTGCTACAGCCGTGCCGAAGCCGTTTGCCGCCTCTTTGCCGTGAGATACAAGGTGCTGTGTTATATACATATATTGATATATATAAATATGCAGTATATTATATATATATGCATGCTGTGTTTGATATGATATATATATATATATGTAAAATGCATACATGTTGAGTACATATATGATATGTATGTGTGTTAGTGTATATATATATATATATGTGTGTGTGTGTGTGTATTTGTGATTTATGCATGCTATGTTAATATATATATAAATAACTTGAAATGCATGCATGTAATGTATTATATATATATATTTTTTATTGATATATGTATATAATATATAATTATATACATGATTAATATATTAATATATATATATATATATATATATATAATTGTTATGTATATGTTTAGTATATTAAATAGAAACCGACCATGCTCGTTCGATTTTTCAAAAATCGAATTGTTTCATTTATAAAGTAATTAAAATATTGTTTGAATTAATTGAAATTAAAATGGGCCGTCGTCAATTTGAATTCGATTCAAATTCCTTTTATTTAAAAAATTTTGTTTTCCGCTGCGCGACGGCACCATCAAATCCCAACAGAGGTGGGGATAGTTGATGATAAGAGTGAGAAGATTGAAATTCACCTTGAGGAAAGGATCATTGATGATAATATGGAAGAGCTTGAAGACTATCTTGAGGGGATCGTGGTATTGTTCGAATTAGCCCCCGATGAAGACGAGAGGAGGCACAAGACCGAGCTTAAGCCTCCTCCATATCCCCTCAAGCGTGTCTATTTGGAGAAAGAGGATGGCAAGCCAATTATCATTTTTTCCCATTCAAATCAAGAAGAGGAGGAGAGGACATTTGAAGTGCTTAAAGTTATTAAGAGTGCTATTGGTTGGAGACCGGGAGATTTTAAGGGAGTTACCCCTTTGAACCCACATATTGAAGAGACAGTGAAAGCCGGGAATTGGAGGTTGTTGTTGGAGGGCTTGATGTTTGTGATTTCCAAGAGTGAATGGATGAATCTCATTTACTCGGTGCCCAAGACGAGCATCATGTTCATTTTTGAGTATGAAAAAGGAGTGTTGATGGCTACGAGAGATACAATGGATTGGAGGATGTTGATCGATTCTAAGAAGTTAAATGCGACTACCAAGAGAGATCATTTCCCTTCCCCTTTTATCAATCAAATGTTGAACAAGCTAGCCAGCCAATATTCCTTTTATTTTCTAGACGAGTCATCGGGGCACTTCAAAACCACCATTCCACCCGAAGATCTAGCCGAGACGAGTTTCATTTGCCCATTTGGAATGGTTGCTTTTTGGCCAATACAATTTGAGCTATGCAATGCGCCGAGAACGTTCCGAAGAGTGGATCCTCCCGACAAGGAGATCCTCCCATTCTCTGTCCACCTTGACCAAAAATGGAGTTCGTCAAGCTAGTAACGTAAACAAGCGCTTCTTGGGAGGCAACCATGTTCTTTTCATTTATTTCTTTTATTTTTAATTTCTTACTTTCTTTCTTTCTTATTACAAAAATTCAAAAACATACAAAAAATTGAAAAATTAAAAATAAAAATCGTTATCTTATGTTCTTTTTCACTCTTCTTTAGTTTCGTTTTGTTTTGACTTATGTACATATTTACTTGAGTTTTTAATTTCGTGTGAATTTCTTGTATAGTGTTTCATTTTTTGACTTCAATCTTGGGAGATTTGATGAGTGGGTAGCATTCGTGGAGCCAGGAGATACTATTCATGATCGATTTTTGCTTGGATTGCTTGGATGCCTAGGTGGACCCCACCGAGCTAGACTCAAACTTGCTCGGTTAAGGAAGTTTCTATTTCACCCCCCTTTTACTTGATTTTCATTAAAATCCAATGAAGGCATTTCATGGTTTAAGTGTAGGGTGGGTAGGTGGTTAGGGTCTGGGTGTCAAAAAGCATGATTTGTCTTTCTTTACTCGAGCCTTGGCGAAGTGACGCTTACTACTTGCGCTATTATATGGTTGAGTCGTTTTTGTGTCTTTTGTGTCTTTATTACATTGTTGAACAATCACCACTTACTTGGAGGTTTGAATAGTTTAGTTTTTGGGTTTTTACATGATTATGCCCTCTTGTGTGAGGATTTGGATTTGAATCAACATTTACTCGTGAAAAGATTGCAAAGCTCTAAAAGCTCTTTTGATTTTATTTTCCAAAACCCGATGCAAACTAGTAAGTAGCCTTGTGTGAATTATCGGTTTTGCTTGCATTTTTATGGAAATTGCATTGAGGAGGCTTGACTTTGCTCGTACATGATTGAATTCGGAAATGACCTCGAGGCACATATATTACCATTATTCCGGCGATATCAAAATATAAAAGCTACTTAAAATCCCAAATGAGCCCCCTTGAGCCTATGTCCTGTTTCTTGTTAGTCGAGCTCGATTTTAGCTCTTATATCATCATAAATAGTGAGGTAAGAGTGTATGATTAGTTGACGAGAAATGTGAGGGAAATCGATTGTGGGTTTTGGGTTTTGAGTTGCTTATACAAAAAAAAAAAAGAAAAAGAAAATTCCAACACAAATCACGAAAAGTGATAAAGCGTGCGTTCAAGTGAAAAGCCTAATTCAAAAGGACTAAGTTTAGCAAAAAGAATCAAATTCAAAAAGCTTCTAATTGTTGTGAAATAAAGTCGGAAAAGAGTGTGAGTATACGAAAGGGTTTTGAATAGGAGTTTGGTGAATTGGGAAGGGTGAAGCGATCATAAGCTTCGAGTTTTATAAATTAGGGTTTCGTGTGTTATTGATCACGTTTGATCGTGTGTTAGCCACTATATCCAAATATTCCATACCTTACCATAGAGCCAACATTACAACCCAATATAAAGACCTCTTTCGATCCTTGTTTGGTCATGTACAATGGGTGATTTTGAGTTTTTGATTTGTGAAATCTTGACAAGGTGCATGCATTGTCCGACTTGAGCGTATACATGTCCCTTATAACAAACACTTGAGTGAATTGAGCGAACACCCTCAAAATTCCATTTGTGAGGAAGTCATCGATTTGGTTTACATTTGAGAAGGGGTAATACAAACAATGCTTGACGATAACGAGTTTGTGATGATACTTTCATCATATTAATAGCATAAGAACAAGGGTTTCTCTTTTTACACAATGATCATTGCATGTACATTCCCGATTCTTTTCATTGTTCGAGGACGAACAAACTGATAAGTGTGGGGTGGTTGTTTTGCATGTAATTGTGGTGTTTTTCTCATGTTTTTAATTAGGGTTTTATGTTGATTTTAGTAATTTTTAGTCAAGTCTCATTAGGTTTTTCGTTTGATTTTCTTGTTTTGTTGTTTTTCACTTGTCTTGTTAATTTTATATTTAATTAGAGTTTTGGTGTAATTCTTGGATTTTGATATTTAAAATCCTTATTTAATAGGTAGGTAAATAATTGGAATCCAAACTAAGGCATGGAGGCCAAAAATCCAAGCCTAGCCTTACCTATTTGCTTGCCCAAGTTGGTGCCAAGAGCAAGTTTCAAAGTGGCTAACATTCTGAGATGGTGGCCAATTTTCGTGCCCAACGACGCCCAAATACACGCCTAGCCTTGGCACAAAAAAGGGCACGATTTTCGCGCCCAAACTCACGCCCAGGCAGCTGCCAGCACAGCCGAAACTAGGTACGTTGCCGACACTGGGTTACCCAGTGTCAGAGCGCAGCGCCTGGCAGCTCCTGCATGCCTACCTGCCAGCGCCCGTGCAGCCCCGCGCCTGCCAGCTCCTGGTGTCGCCCATTTTAGCGCCAGGCCACGCCCGCCATCGCCTATTTCGGCGCCCAAGGCCACGCCTGCCTTGGCGCCCCTCCTGCCAGCCCTCCCTCACGCCCAAAGTAGCACCCAAAGCGGTCCCCAGCCTGCCCAAGCAAGCGCCCATGCACCTGCCGAGATCTACCGACACTGGGTGCATTTCCGACACTGGGTTACCTAGTGTCCACGCCCATCCTGCCCAAGACCGAGCCTAGCTCACCCAAGACCAACCCAACCATTCCAAAAGGGCTAGCCAAGTGGCTAGGAAGCCCATTTTTGGTCAAATTTTGTCAAACCCGGGAATTTCAAGCCTTTTTGTCTAATTTGACCCATTTAAACCCAATCAAACCTAGTATAAAGAGGACCCAACTCTCATTTTGTAAATCATCCACATCTTCCCAACCCAAGCTTGGGTTTGGGATTTAACTTCTCTCTCTAGATTTAATTTCAAGCTTTTCCTTGGGTTTGTAAGCTCAAGAAGAATTCAAGTACTCCCTTGAACTTTATATTGATTGTAATTTCATTCAAGACTTTAGATTCTCTATTTAATTCAAGTAAACTTTCTTTTATTCTCGTGCTTTGTTCTTCAATTTCATGCACGTTCTTCATTTTATGCTTTTTGCCTTAGCTCCTTGATTTTCGGTTAAATCTTATGAATCGTCCATGGAATCTAGACGAATGACACATCTAGATTATAGATCGAGTCTTGGATCATTCTTATTTTGAGTATTTTCATATGTTTCATGCTTGTTCTTCATTTTATGCTTTTTCCCTTAGCTCCTAGATTAGTTATTGGATCTTTTGAATCGTCCATGGAGTCTAGATGAGTGACACGTCTATATCATAGATTGAGTCTCAGATCGATTTTATTTCAAGTCTTTAATATGCTTTATTTTGGTTTTTATTTTCATGCATAGTTTTAGGCTAAATCTTAGATCTACACTTCGTTGCTTGTTATTTTCCGTAAAGTTTCAAACTTTGACGTCAATTTTTAGTGCTCTTTCTATTGATGATTTCGGTTTTTGTTAATTTGCATTATTTGAGATTTTATGTTTATGCAAGCATGGTTGCACTCTAGGCTAGTCTAGTTGTACTTGATGAAACCTTGCTTGTTCTAGCTTATTTTCATTTTCTGCTTGCAATTTCTATTCAAGGCATACGACGAGGCATCCTACCAACTTGCAATTTCATTTCCTAATGTATTTTAATTAGTTTAATTGCTTTGTTTTCATTTCCTTTTATTTCTTCAAGCTACAAACACTTTGATTCGTCAATTGAATCGATTCCCGATAATATCGAGCCAAATGAACCTTTATTTTTCAAAAACCACAAAAATTACACTTCAAAATGGCGCCATTGCAATTTAGATTTTTAGATAGTCACTTACATGTTTCATTAGCTTTGCTTGCTTTAATTGCTTTATTTTTATTTTCTTTCGATTTCCAAAGCTACAGACACATTGAATCTTACATTCAAATCGATTTCCGATAATACCAAGCCAAATGTACCTTTGATATATTCTCACCCTTGTTGTCGAGAACTTTTGCAGCAATTGTATACTAGATATCTGGATCTTCGCGAGATCTTCTCTGGGCCACCCTCGGGGAACTCAATTTCCACCTTGGCTTCATCCATGCTTAAAATGCAGTGTTGGAATGACGCCCTCTCTGGAGCGACATCTTGAGCCTTTCACTCCCTCGCCTGCTGATCATCGGGGACTTTAATGTTATTCTAGGTGCCCACGAGCATCGTGTAGGCAACCCTCCTGATACCTCTCCCTGCTTGGATTTTTGGAGATTCTTGGATACGGGTGGGTTCTTACAGGTCACCACTTCCGGTGGTTTTTTCACTAGGGTTAGTTGCTGCTAATCGGAGTTTCACTTTGCCCATCTGGATCACGCGGTTTTTTCTACTGACCTTCCCCTAGCATGTGGGTGGATCTCTGGCCTTCTCCTTCCCCATAATCGGTTTGATCATCATTCAATTATCTTAAAGTGTTCTAGGGATTCGCATACCATCTTGGGCCCTCGAGATTTCTATTTCTAGAATTTCTGGACTTTGCGATCTGATTTTCGTTCCCTCGTCACCACTGCTTGGACTCTTCCCCACCAAATTACTAACACTATTCTCTCCCTCATGGCTAAATTGCATTACCTTCATGGAGCTCTCCGGGAATGGAATGCCCAGATGGTTGGTAATGTTCTTCGCTAGGTGGAGTCAGCGCTTGCCGAGCTCATAAACTTGCAGTCTTGTTGCCTGGACATGTGGTATTCTGAAGCTGATCTCGAAACTGAGATTGCCCTGCAGGTCTAGTCCTCCTCTCTTCTTGATGCTCAGGCTAGTGTTCTTTGGTAGAAGAGCCGGGCTGAGTGGCTCACGGATGGTGATCGTAATTCGGCCTTTTTCTACTATAGTATTAAGGCTCGGGTCATGAAATCCATCATCGACTCTCTTCTAATTAATGGGGTGGTCAGTCATTCCCCTGATGTGATTCAGAGTAAGATCATCTCCTTCTTCTCTGATATTTTATCTTCCAGCCACCCTCTTCCAGACCCTACTTGGATTAATGTGTTCCTGCATCCGGTAGTTGACACCCACTCTTTCAGCTTTCTTTCTGCTACTCCGAATGATGATGAGATTCGTGCGGCCATTTTCTCTCTTGCCCCTAGTAGCGCCCCTGGACCGGATGGCTATAATGACCACTTCTTCCAGGAGTGCTGGGATATCGTCAGACATGATGTTTGTTCGGCAGTCCAGCACTTCTTTGTCTCCTCTTCCCTTCCTACTAGTTTCAATTGCAGTTTCATGATTCTCATCCCGAAGGTTAAGGGGGCTATGCGTCTTGAAGACTTTCGCCCAATCGCCCTTAGTAACATCTCTTTCAAGATCATTACTAAGATCATGGCTACCCATCTTGGTGTGGTCATTGGTCAGATGATCTCGGATTCCCAGTTCAGTTTTATTCTTGGCAAGCAGATTAATGATTGCATTGCCATTGCCTCGGAGGCTTTTAATTGCCTCTCCTTCCGTAACCTCCGTAAGAACATGATCATGAAGATGGACATCCGTAAAGCCTTCGATACCCTAGATTGGGGCTTTCTTATTGCGGTCTTACGTTGCTTTGGTTTCCGACTATCTACATTTGTTGATTTGAGACCATTCTTCTTTCTGCTCATATTTTGGTGCTCCTAAATGGTAGCCCAGCTAGCTATTTTAGTTGCACCAGGGGTATCCACCAAGGGGATCCCCTTTCTCCTCTGCTTTTCTGCATCGCGGAGGACGCTCTTGCATGAGCCCTCTGTTTCACTACGGATCGTGGCACGATCTCTATGTTTCGGGCCGGTTGATCGCTTTGCTTCCCGACCTGCCTTCTCTATGCCGATGATATCCTCGTTATGAGTCATGATTTGAATTGTAATGCTAGGTCCATCTTGGATATCTTCCGTCGCTACGGGGATTCCTCTAGACAGATTCTCAGCCCGGAGAAATCTAAGATTTACTTTGGTTCTTCGGTAACTCCTGCAGTTACCCGTCGTATCTGTAGTGTCTCTAATTTTACCGTGGTCTCCCTCCCTGCCTCGTATCTCAGTGTCCAAATGTTCCATGGTAGCCCTCGTGCTACCCATCTCCACTCGATCCTCAATAAGACAGTGGCTAAGTTTGGAACTTGGAAGGGATTCCTCTCTGTTTCTCTGGTTGTATTTGCCTTGTTAACTCGGTTATTACTAGAACCATGGTGAATTCTATGCTCATTCTCAAATGGCCGACCTCGCTTACCCGTAGACTAGAGACCGCTATTAGAAATTTTATCTAGTCTGGCGATATTTCTAAGCGTAAGTGTTTTACCGTTAAGTAGGCCCACTGTTGTGCCCCTCGTGAGGAAGGTGGCCTTAGCATTCGCTCCGTCACCACTGTCAATTACTCGTTCCTCTTCAAGTTTTCCAATAACCTACTTAAAAATAATTACATGGCCTTTCGTCTTCTCCATGAGTGCTTCTTTAAGACAAATGGTTCCCCCCGTTCACATGTCTCCTCATCTATTTGGGGTGGCATCAGGGGTCACGTTATCACCATTTTGGAGAACTCCCATTGGATTCCTTGTAGTGACTCCAGAGTTAACTTTTGGTGGGATAACTGGATCGGTTACCCCATCGCTGCCCGCATTGTCATTCCGGAGAATTTTAAGCCTCACTTCTCTTAGACAATCGTCGGCTACTTCTTTTATGGAGTTTGGAGTCTCATGGAGATCTTACTCATCGCCTATACTAATATTGTTATTAAAATTCTCTGGTTTCCCATTGTTCCTCACACCGAGGATAAGCTCATTTGGTCTATCTCTCCTACTGGGGACATCTCGGCTAAGATTGTATACGACCATCTCCGCCAGAAGTTTCTTAAGGTTCATTGTGGCAGCTAGATTTGGTCTTTTCGTATTCCTGCTTGGCGCTCTATCACCATTTGGAAGGCGATCTTTAATAGTCTCGTTATCTTCGACGTGATCCAAAGGCGGGGGTTCATTGGTCCTTCCTTTTGCTGTTTTTATTTCGAGAACTCGGAGATGATCGACCATATTCTCACGAACTGCCAGTTTGCACGTCACCCCTGGAGCTAGATCGAGGACTCTTTCGACATCCAGCTCCCTTTATCAGGTAGTTTTTCTAATCTTTGTGTCTTTGATATTAACTGTCATTTTAGTGCTCGGGTACTCTTATTACAGAAAGCGATTTTCATATCAGCAATTTGGACGATTTGGCACCTCCAGTGCAATTTCATCCATAATGGAGTTCGTCCTCCCACCACGGAGGCTCTTAGTCTCATTCACTCGCTCACTTTGGAGTCTTCCGCTCTTGATCAAGGCACAATGGCAAACACTGTCTCTGACCTGATTTGTTTGCGCAAATTTGGTGTGTGTGGTAGGCCCACGCCTCCGCCCACCCTTTCCTCTGTTGCCTGATTGTCCCCCTCACCTGGTTGGATTAAGGTGAATATGGACGGCAGTGCTCTGGGCTGTCGTGGTGATTGCATCGCGGCGGCCTTTTTCCACACATGTCGGGGCTTTGTAAAAGGCGGTCTCTCAAGACAGCTAGGCCAGGGTTTTGCATTCCAGGCAAAGTTGTAGGCCACGATTATTGCGGTCGAGGAGGCTGATCAGAGAGGCTAGAGATGGATTTATCTGGAATCCAACTCAACTTATGTGGTGGAGGTTTTTATGAAGCATATTCTGGATGTCCCTTGGCGCTTCCTGGCTCGTTGGCATCTGATTCTATTTCTCACTACCTTGATCGAGTTCATGGTTTTGCATATTTATCGAGAAGGCAATTGTGCTGCTGATGTGCTTTCCAAATCTAATTATCCTGGTAATGACTAGTTTACGTCGCCTCCGGCGTTCTTCTTAGATCTGGTGAACGATGATATTTTGGGTAAAATGGTGTTCCGTTCATCAAGATAAGAATATCAGCCTCTCGGATGGCAGTTTAATCTTGGTCCGGCGGAGGACCTTGGTATTGCTGCTTTATAGATAAAGACTTTCTTGTTGTAACTTGTTTTTTATTTTAGCCGACTTGTGGCTTTTAGCATTTTTATTCACTTTGATCCTTTCCTTCTTCTACTTGGGTGGGGAGGGTACACTTTCCTCTACGTGGGTTTCTCCCACAAGGGTGGGTCGAGAGGTTTTAATGAGGCCTAAACAGATGCCTTTAGCCAAGGATTGGACGTTGTGATATGCGTTTGTACGAACAGTTTTCTTCTTTTTTAATATATATTTCTCACTTTAATAAAAAAAAATAACAAACTTCATGTCTAAAGATATGACAAACAAAAGCAGTTTCCAAAAATTAAAGATATAAATAAATATGTTCACACTGGGAGATACAAATTAAAACTAGAAAACATAATACATCAGCCCAGTTGAATGTCCAGTAGCTCAAGTGGTGGTTAGTTGTTTTGCATGTAATTGTGGTGTTTTTCTCGTGTTTCTAGTTAGGGTTTAGTGTCGTTTTTAGTGGTTTTGAGTCGAATTTCGTTAGGGTTTTAGGTTGTTTTCTTATTTTTATGTTTTCAGATTTATTTATCCGATGTTGGTGATGTTTGTGCGATTCTTGGGTTTTTGAGATCAAAATTCTTATATTTAGACGATCGAGGAATTGGCAGAGGCTGATAAAATTATCGATGTGTTTAGGCTGAAGAAATTGGAGTCTGATAAGTTAGCTCAAGTGTACAAAGTCGGGTTTGAGAATTTAGTAAACGACGTGCGCAAGCTCACTGCGCACAACAATATCCACCAAACGCAAATAGTCCGTCAGTCTTCCCGTGCATGTACAATATACATTTGATATATATATAAATTTAATAATGTAATACGATAACCTAAATTATGCTTAAATTCAATAAAATCGAAACCTACATTTCTAATTAAATACGATTGTGCCTTTCTTCAATATCACTCAATCATAATGTATATAACAAAATTCTGTAACATACATTAAACACAACCGATTATCACGAAATTTAAAACCACCATCACATACACTTTAAAAGATAATTTCATAATTGCACAATTGAACCCTAATTACAATCGAACCTAATTTAATTCAAATGTATATAATTGAACCTAATTTATAGATAATTAAAAATTAAATCCTAAAATAAACCCTAATTGCATAAATGAACCCTAAATGAATACTAACGGCCTAATTAGCCCTAATTTTATACAAATATTTATAATCAAATCCAATTTACAAATAATTGTAAATTAAACTCGGCCGATCACCACGACCTTCCCATGCATGTACAATATAAAATAAATTGTTCGGCATGCATCACAATATATATAAATTCGATAATGTAATACGATAACCTAAAATATGCCTAAATTCAATAAAATTGAAACCTACATTTCTAGTTAATTACGATTGTACCCTAATTTTTTAAATATTAACTAATTTACCCTTAAACTATGACTAAATTCAAAATTGAATCTTAATTATCCAACTAGATACGATCAAATTCTAATTGTTTAAATAATTCACAATAACATGCCTAGACTTTTGAATGATAGTTATCAAGCTTAAATTCCTAAATTGAACCCCCAATTAAATTTCTCAAAACCTAATTCCAAAACTCAAACCCTACACCCTAAATTAAAGCCTAATTCAACAACTCAATCGTAACTTAAAAACATAAATCGTAAATTGAATCAAAACCTACTTACTAAATTGAATTACAAATCAAATTAAATCAATACCCTAAATTTAAAAGAAAAACATTCAACTTGAAATAAAAGGCTAACATACCTTGATATATTACGGTGGCGGTGCTCCGGCGTGTGGCACTGGCAGCAACTCCTCTCTTCTCCCTTTCCTCTCTTCTCTCTCGCCCCTAATTTTGTTTGTTTGTTTGTTGTTCTGAATGACAGGAATTGCAGTAGCGCTTCAGTTTTATTAAGTCTGCCGACGGACTGGATTCCATCGGTAAAACAAATCCTCCATTCCCGACGGAATATATCCATCGGTAAACAAAATCCGGCGTTGCCGACGGCAATATTTTCGTCGGCAAATAATATCCGAATTTTTTTTTAAATCTTGCCGACGGACTTGTGTCGTCGGCATATTGGGCGGGCTATACTCCCACCAACTTCCCGAGGACTTGCCGACGGATCTATCTACCGATGAGCCGTGTCCGTCGGTAGTTCGTCGGTAATTAATGCCGTCGGAAAATCCGTCGGTAATGCCGGCCTTTTACCAACGGATAGCTGGCCATTGGTAATATCCGTCGACTTTTTTAATTTTATTTTTTTTTGTAGTGTGATTTGTAAGGAGACGTTACTAAAAGAAATAGGCTTAAAATCCACCTCCCAAGTCTACCTCTTAATTTACGTGATAAAGATATTAAAAATGGAATTGACCGCCGTGCAGACGTCATGACCGATAATATCCCAACACTCACGAAAAAAAATGATCGTTAAAATAATCAGGATCAGGGGCGCTACTCGAAACAAGCGCAAAAGTAGCCTCATAGATATCCGCATAACACAGAACCTGAAAGGATTAGTTTCGAATGTGAGTCAATGATGGGCTAGAGAAACTCATCAATCCAGCCCGGGTCCAGCAAAGGTTGATTGGCAGAGAAAAGACCCGAGAAGATAGAGATAAACTTATTATTATTATTATTATTATTATTATTATTATTATTATTGTTGTTGTTGTTGTTGTTGTTGTTGTTGTTGTTGTTGTTGTTGTTGTTGTTGTTGTTATACCTTGACTCTATAAATTGGCCTGGAATAGAAATAAAAAGAAAAAAGTTCTCCAACCCAAATAAAAAAGGTATTGTTACAATTATTGAAAACTATTGCATACACACACACACACACACACACACACACACACACCACACACACCACACACATATATATATATATATATATATATATTATATATATATATGTCCCCCTATATATTAATGCAAAATCCTCTTATCCTATGTGTCTGCTTACCATGCTTTGTTAGCTTTGGAAAAAATTTTGGTGTTTTGGTGTCACCAAACCTAATATCTTCCTAATTTAATATTTTTTTTATAATTTTTTACCTAATTTAATATTTTTATATCATTATATTTTTCCTAATTTAATATATATTTTTACTATATGTTACCTAATTCAATATTATCTCTATCATATTTTACATAATTCAATATCTTACTTTTATTATACTAGTATAAAAAATAAATAATTTATATTTATTAGAAAAAATCTATATAAGTTTAATTAATTTTTATTTATAAAAAATTGAAATAAATTTATTTTTAGAATTTCAAATATACTATTTAAGAAAAATACGAGTTATATAAAATTATTACAAAAGATAAATAAATATGAAATATATAAACATAAATTTGGATATCTAATCCTAATATAATGCATTGAGAATAAAATTAAAATTTTATATGAAGAATTATTGTTACGCTAAAAAAATAAAAAGAGAAGCAACAACAACAAAAACAAATAATAATAAATTATTACACCTAGGAGAAAAATATTACATATATTCTAAATGTCCTTATCTAATTCCAATAAAATGCATTGATAGACACATTATATATCTATATGAAAAAATTAATGTCTTATGCAGAAAAAAAAAAGAAAAAAAAATAGAAATAATAATAAAATAATATTACATATACCAAAAGTTAGATATACGATATTTTTTAATAAAATTATCAGTGTCATATGAATTTTAATTTTTTTATTTCACATATTTACATGCGACACGCGGGTGTTGTACGTTTTACATTTTTTCAAACTCAATTTTCTAAGGGTTTTCTTTCAAGTATAGGGTTTTTGCTATGTCTTACAACTAATTTCGTGACCCCCGGGTAAAAATTATTTATTGTAAAGAATAATCTTTGTGTAAAAAAAAAAATAATGTTACGACTTGAATGTACCATTTTCAATAATATTTTTAACGAGTGTTACTTATTTTCAAATCACGTATAATATGCGGGTGTTAAACTAGTGTGTGTGTGTTTGTGTGTTTAACGAGATTGGTAATAGAAATAATAAAATTAAACTTACGATGCAAAAATTACATAAAAAATAGAAAATAACATAATCACTATTATTTTACCCATGTACTTTTGTGAAACTTTATGCTTTTGAGCTAGTTTATGAGCTAAATTTGTCAAACACTTTTATTTACATCAGCTAACTTTTCAGCTATCAGCTATTAGCTCACAGCTAACTATCAGTCATCGGTTAGTTTTTCAACAATCGGTTAGCTTATCAGTTTTTTCCGCCAAATATATCCTAAAAGTTCTTATTTAGGATTTGTTTTCTTAGTAATAGAGTGAAAACAAAATATTTGAGGTAAAAATAAAAGAAAGAAAAATAACATATATATAAGAGGATTTGAACTTGAAACAAAATATACCCTAAAAGTTCTTATTTAGGATTTGTTTTCTTAGTAATAGTGTTAAAATAAAATATTTGAAAATAATATATAAGAGGATTTGAACATGAAACCTAAAGGTTAGAGGAAGACATTATAACCACTATATTAGAAGGTGTACTTTCTTCAACTCTTGTAATACATAATTCTTGTACAAAACACACATAAAAATATAGTAATATTTCCATTTAATAAATCGATTGGAGATTTATAATGAATACAAAAGGCGAAAAATCTTGCAAAATATACTAAAATTTGATAATTATAAAATAAGTTAAAATATTACAGAAAATTTAAATATTCTAAGTTCTGAATAATGTGAAAGTTAATAATTGACTTTAAAAAGAAATGCAAAATTGATATGAGAGGGATCAAACTGTGTATCTCGTAAATAAATTCTCTATTATTATTATTATTATTTTATTATATTTGTTCATTCCATACATTCCAACGTGTGTTACCAAATAGTCGAACTCATACTTTAATGGTTTAAGTAAAAAGACAAAAATAAAGGGAGCTAGCACATAATCTACTTAGTTTGCTTATTATTGTATTATCTTACGTAGAAAACCCCATCAATATATGGAATTCACAATTAGAGTAATTTACAAAAATTAACTCATTGTAACCGCCTACGAACAAGTACCCCATAAAGGATTGTCACGCGCTCAATGACACAAATATTTTTTTTTCTAAATAATTTTTTTAAAAGATATTTTTTAGTATCCTTTGATAATAATTATATTTGAATCGTTTATATTTTAAAAGATTTACATCGATATTTTTAATAACAAATAAAAAATCACAAATCTTATAAAATAAATCTTAAAATATAAAGTTGGTTAAAATAAATAAAACTCTATAAATAAGTTATAAAATATTATTTAATAAATCTTAACACTAAAATAATTAATTCAAATACAAAACATTGTATAATCATATAAATAATTTATAAAACACATATAATTATATTCTAATTAATTAATAAATATAAAGAATGAAAAGGAAAACTAAAAAACATATAAATAAATTCCTAAAATAAGTTTAATAAACTATAAAAACTTATAATTGAATTTAATATAAATAAGTGTTAAATAAATCTAAAAATTAAAATAAAATAAATTAAATTGATTAACCTTTTGGAGTTTTCTATTTATAGTTCTCTAAAATTAATATAATATTTTTTTCTTTTTATAAATACTTATGCTCTATAATATTTAAATGTATAATTTAGAAACTTAACGTAATTGCCATAATTTTGAATTTTGTTACATAAATGTATAACATAGGAACTTAATGTAAATGCCGTTGATTTTTTATTTTTTGGATTTATTAATAATTATATTTATTTATTTTTATATAGTTATTTTGATTATTTATAATTTTCAACTTAGTTTTATAATATTATTTTACATTTATTAGATTTATTAATAATTTAATAAAATTCATTAACCAATTTTATTTCCTTTGTCTTTATTGACTTATTTACGAGATCTTATTTTTATTATATCTATTATCAAACTTAAGAAATAATTATTTAAATTTTTTTATAATTATTTAACTGGTTAAGACTTTTTTAAATAAATGTTTGTATCTTATTATTCATTACAGTTTATTTAGCCTATTTTAAGAATCTTATATTTTATTCTAAAATATTATTGATCTTTATAGTTTTTTTTTTATTTTAGGATTTATTAATAAGTTTTTAGGATTTATTTAACTGATTCATTTTATCTTTTGTCTTTATTGTCTCACTTCTCTAACTTTTTTAAATTATATTTTTTTTAATCAAAATTATGAAATAATTATTTAGATTTTTGATATTTATGTGACTGGTTTTATGACCTTTTATCTTTATTTTATCTTTTTTCATTTATTTTTGTTTATTTAAAAATAATTTGGATAAATTTTATTTTACAGTTTATTTAACTTATTATATGTATATTCAATTTTGTTTTATCATATTGCTGTTTTCTAGTATTATTCATTTAAAATAAAAAATTTAAGTTAATAGAATGTATTTAGTTTAATTTTCGTCTTTGTTGCCTCATTTCTAATATTTTAATTTATATTATTTTTATCATTTTTTTATCAAATTTAATTTAAGATCTATTCATAAGTTAGTAAAATTTTATTTAACTTAATAAAATTTAGTTAACGAGTTTAAATTTTTTTCATCTTTGTTGCTTCATTTGTCAAATCTTATTTTATATATTTTTATCTAACTTATGATTAATTATTTATATTTTTTTTCTTTTTCTTTTTCCACATTTTTTTGAATAAAATTTGGATTTAATTTTTTATTTGACTTATTTTTTGAAGATTCAACTTTATTTTGTAATATTGTTTTTATCTTAAGATTTATTAATAAGTTAATATAATTTATTTACCGATTTCAGTTTTTTCGTCTTTGTTACTTTATTTCTCGGATTTGTTTTATATTATTTTTATTAATCTTATGAAATAATTATTTATATTTTTGCAATTTGTTTAATTATATGATTATTCATCTTTAGTTTTTTTTTACATTTTCCAGATTTATATTAAAACTATTTAGATATTATCTTTTAATCTATATATTTGATTTAACTCATATTATGAATCTTACATATAATTTAATGATATTATTGATTCATTTTTGAAAGAATCGTGTTCATATTATATAATAAGTTAATAAATTAAACTCTAGTTTTTAGATAATATTTATGTGATTTTGTAACTTATTAGTTTTATATTATATTAATTTATAAAAAAAAATCAGATTTTAGTAATAATTATTAAAATGTATTCATAATTTTATATTTATTTTATTAATAATTATTTTTGTTTATATATTTGGTTAAAAATCTCATATTAAGAATAAAAAATATTCTGGCCATTATATCAAGCCTTAGTAATATTTTATAAAAATATAAAGATTAAATAAGTTATTTCAGTATGTATTATGCAAACTGTAAATTATTTTATTTGATTAATCAAAATTTATCAATATTTTTAAATAATATTCTAGTTTTCCTAATTATTTCTTAATTTATATGATTAATATGTTACAAACAATATTTTAGTTAAACTTGCCATGACAATAGAAATAATTAAGATTGATGGCGTTGGATTCTATTTATCACTACCTCGATCGAGTTCATGGTTTCGCATGTTTATCGAGAAGGCAATCGCGCTGCTGATGCGCTCTCCAAATCCAATTCTCCCCGTTACTGTAACGCCCCGATCTCACTTTAGTCAAAATAGGATTTATATTTAAGAAAAATATGACGAAACCTTGGCGTCACAATAAATGTCAAGACTTTCAAACTTTACGCAGCGGAAATAATCATAATATAAATAACCAAATCACCATCAAATGAAATTTATAGTTAAAACGCGTTTTTATGTCTAGTTCAACTTTTATTTAAAACAATGAAACAAGTTTGGAAACACAAAACCAACATCAACATTTTCATTCCTCTACTCGTCTCCCATCCGATCGACATCTTCGTTCATACCTGAAAAAAAATATCGTTGATTTGGGATGAGCTCAACGTACTCAATAGTTAACACCGACTTAACCCATGCAAAATCATACAACTCAAAAATAGCACAAATGACCATAGAATTCATAGTTTTATCGTAGAAATAAGTTGACTGCAGCTAAAACGCGCCGGGATATACCCGATGACCCTTTCCCCAGTCACAGACACATTTGGTCCTCTGGTTTTAATTCGTGGTTATAGCACGCCGGGATAAACCCGATGACCCTTTTCCCCGGTCACAGACACTTTTGGTCTATGGCTATATTAGTTTTTGGAAACATGGAATTGCATGATACACATAGAACATAAATTTGAGTACATAAAATTTAACATAGGCAAGTCAGTGGTCCCTACCTCGTAAAAATGTCGTGGAAAGTCGAGTGATATGCACGTAGTTGAAATCCTAAGTCCCCTTAATGCTCTTCACCTAATCAATTAGAATATATATATATATAATTAGTATTTTTCATATTTAAAATAATAATAATAATAATAATAGTAATAATAATACAATATTAATGATAATAATAATAATAATAATAATAATGTTAATAATAATAATATAATAGTAATAATAATTAAAAAGGACTGGAGTGCAGTTTTAAAACATGTTTTGGGGCTGGATAGGGTTTATTGGACATCTGGGGGTTCAATTGAAAGGTAGCTAAAGGTTGGGGGGTCAATTTTGGAAATTCTGGAAAATGGGCTGGATAAGAGGAGGACCCAGCCCTTTACTCCTCAAACCCGTCTCCTTATTTCTCCTCCTCCAGAAATTCACAAAAATTCGGCCAGCACATCCCCTTCTTCTTCCTCGGCCGACGGCGACAGCAGCCCGGAGCAGTCGGCGCAGCGCTTTCGGCAAGGACGTGCGGCGATGGCATCGGCGTTTCTCTTTCCTGATTTCAGAAACCGGCCGGCCCTCTTTACCTTCTTCGGAATTTCTGCGTCGTCAGCCCGGCAGAAGAAAAATCAGCGAGCGGCGTAGGCGAGGCGCTACCGTGGCTGAGAAGTAGCGACAGTAGAGGACGGCAATTCGACGTGAGAGTGACTCCGGGGTCGGCTGGGTGGCGATTTGAAATCGGCCTTGGTGGATGCGCGGCCGTGGGTTCGATCGGCCAGCCTCTCTGTCCGGCTTGGGCGTGCGGCGTTTCTCGCTGATTGGTGGTTACTGGGCGGCGGCAACGGCTGTGGGTTCGCTGGGTGGCAGTCGGCAGTCGATGGGGTTCGCTGGGTGGTGGTCGGCAGTCGAGTCTGGTTGTGGTTGGTGGTGGTGATCCGTATGGTTCGGCGTGGGGCTACCGGGTTGTATTCGGGTGGCGATTCGGATGGTTTGCCGTGGGGTTTGGGTGGTTTCGGGCGGTTTGCCGTGGTGGTGTGGGCTGTCGACGGCAGGGGTGGCTTTGGGTTTGGGTTGACGTGGGTTGAAACGGGTCGCTGTGGGCTGCCGAAATGGGTTTGCTGCCGTAAGAGTTTTTGGGTCGGAGATAATCGGGCCTGGACTCGTCGGGAGTTCGTTTGGTTTTGGCGATTCGTCGCAGCCAAGTCGGGTTGGATTTCGGGTCTGAGTTGCTGAGGTGATGGTTTGGGATTCGTGGCCGGGATGGTTGGCGACGATTGGTGCCTTGGCTGGTGTCGGGTTAGGATTGGCCATGGTTTGGCCGTAGTTGGGTTGGACGGTGCCGTGTGCCAGTGCTTCGGCAGTAGGCTTGGCGATGGTGCTATTGTTTGGTTTGGAACGGTGGCCGGAGTGATTGGAAATCGGCATCCGATTCGATTACGATGGCTGCCGAAAACTTTGATTTCGGCTGTGTTCAAGTAAAGAAAAAAAATAACATAAGAGGTGTGTTTACCTGATGCTTGCGGCTGTTTGCAAAAAAGTGAAGAAGAGTCGAAAAATTTTGAGAGGGTTTGAGGATGATTAGGAACGGCTGATGAAAAAAAAAAAGGACTTTGGTTTATAAACCAAAGATGAACTTAATTTAGGAAAGTTAGGGTGGGAGTTTAGTGGGCTCGTTTTCTCGTTGGGCTCGTTTCTAAATCCAAAATAAATAATCGACCCAATAAACGACTTAAGTTTTAAAACAAATAACTCCGTTGACAACCCAATTATTAAAATGACTATAATATAAATTATAATAATTTTAGAAGTCGAGATTATTTCATAGACGACTCAATAGTAATTTAAATAAATAATTACATTTCTAAATAATTATAATATTTTCTTAGAAATTGATAATATAATTTTATTTGAAATCGAACTATAAATTCGTTTAAATAGCATTCTTAGATTAATTTAAAATTCAAATAGGAAGTCGTATTATGGCGACGAGCTTGGGACTAGAATTATATTTTTAATGCATGATGATAATTAAATAAATAAATAATGTATTGGATGTATGGATGTTACAACCTACCCTACTTAGAAAAATTTTGTCCTCAAAATTCTGCACTTACCCGAAATGCCGAAATTTAGATACTTCGCTTTGAACTCCTCCTCCTGTTCCCAAGTGGCCTCGTTCATCCCATGACGTCTCCATTGCACCTTGATCAATGCTACTTACTTATTTCTTAGTTGGTGTATCTTACGATCCAAAATCGCTTCCGGAGCCTCTTCATAAMTTAAATCCTTATTAACCTCCAATTCTTCGTAACTTACGATGTGGTGTGGATCGTAGACATACTTTTTTAGCATCGACACATGGAAGACGTTGTGAATGCTCGACAAACTAGGTGGTAGTGCAAGCTCGTAAGCCAACTCCCCGATTCTCCTGAGAATCTCAAACGGCCCTATGTACCTTGGCTTCAACTTCCCCCTTTGACCAAATCTCACTACACGACGAAAACCACGAAGGAAGAAGTTGGAGGGTCAAAGGAAGAAGCCTCGGCGGTTGTCGCAGAGGAAGAAGAGGAGGACCCGAGGAGGATCCCGAGGAGGAGCCTGAAGAGGATCCCGAAGAGGATGATATTGAGGGTGGTGAACCAGTGGAAGAGGAGGACTTTTTCAGCAGAAGAAATTCCCAAAGAAAACCGTGAAGAGGTTTCTAAAGGGAAAGAGAAAGGGGAGTACGAAGTAGCGTGTTACAGTTGTTACACTCTGGGGCATACCACTCCTCGCTGTCCGAGACTTAAGCCACCCAGTGACGACCCCTCGAAGGAAGGAGGCTCTTCGAGGAAGAGAAAGGCGATCGTCATTATAGATTGATGGCCTCTTGCCTTGTTTACGTTTGACTTTGAGTATCTTATATTTACTTTTCCTCGTACGTTGTTTTCGTGATTTGGACTCTATTTTGGACTTTGTTTTGGTTTTGGTTTGATTGCTACTTTCTTTTGGTTGTACGAAAATGATATTGCTACTATCAAGGGAATGGTTGATGTTCTGCTAATTTTTTCGCTGAATTCTAGTTTGTGTTTTTCTGTGGTGTGTGGTGGTTACAAGTTACAAATCTTACGACGTATATTGAGAGAGATATATCGTAATTAACCAAGTAAACACTTTGATGTTATATTAGGATATGGCGTCAAACCGAGGAAGAAGAAACAGGAACAGGGTTAATGAAGAAAACCCACCCCACTTCGACCAAACGACCGTTGAGGCTATGGATACGGTTTTCACCAACTTCTTCCAACGCCTTCAAGATAACGGTTTGGGGAATGGAGGCAACAACTCGAGAGCAGTGGATCAGTTCCGTCAGTACCGACCACCAACTTTCAATGGGAGAGATGGACCTGATGCAGTGGAGGAGTGGTTTCGGTCGCTTGAAAGAATCTTTCGAATGATAGCGTGCGACGACGTTCAGAAGGTCACGTGCGCTACTTTTCAGCTAACTGAAGATGCTGACCAGTGGTGGGAAGGTTATTGGAGAAACTGTTCGGAGGCAGAGCGAGAACGCCTTCACTTGGAACAAGTTCAAGACGGTGGTTATGGAGAAGTTTTTCCCACGCTCGTATCGCGATCAGAAGGAGACCGAATTCCTAAATCTCAAACAAGGGAACTTGACGGTCACTGAATACGAGAGAAAGTTTAACCAGTTGAGCCCTCAAACCTCTTTTTGAACCTCAACGATTTCTTCAAATCGGTGTCCACCAGGTGTGTAGCGAAACGGCTCAACTGGTTAAACTTTCTCTCGTATTCAGTGACCGTCAAGTTCCCTTGTTTGAGATTTAGGAATTCGGTCTCCTTCTGATCGCGATACGAGCGTGGGAAAAACTTCTCCATAACCACCGTCTTGAACTTGTTCCAAGTGAAGGCGTCTCGCTCTGCCTCCGAACAGTTTCTCCAATAACCTTCCCACCAGTGGTCAGCATCTTCAGTTAGCTGAAAAGTAGCGCACGTGACCTTCTGCACGTCGTCGCACGCTATCATTCGAAAGATTCTTTCAAGCGACCGAAACCACTCCTCCACTGCATCAGGTCCATCTCTCCCATTGAAAGTTGGTGGTCGGTACTGATGGAACTGATCCACTGCTCTCGAGTTGTTGCCTCCATTCCCCAAACCGTTATCTTGAAGGCGTTGGAAGAAGTTGGTGAAAACCGTATCCATAGCCTCAACGGTCGGTTTGGTCGAAGTGGGGTGGGTTTTCTTCATTAACCCTGTTTCCTGTTTCTTCTTCCTCGGTTTGACGCCATATCCTAATATAACATCAAAGTGTTTACTTGGTTAATTACGATATATCTCTCTCTCAATATACGTCGTAAGATTTGTTAACTTGTAACCACCACACACCACAGAAAAACACAAAACTAGAATTCAGCGAAAAAATTAGCAGAACATCAACCATTCCCTTGATAGTAGCAATATCATTTTCGTACAACCAAAAGAAAGTAGCAATCAAACCAAAACCAAAACAAAGTCCAAAATAGAGTCCAAATCACGAAAACAACGTACGAGGAAAAGTAAATATAAGATACTCAAAGTCAAACGTAAACAAGGCAAGAGGCCATCAATCTATAATGACGATAGCCTTTCTCTTCCTCGAAGAGCCTCCTTCCTTCGAGGGGTCGTCACTGGGTTGGCTTAAGTCTCGGACAGCGAGGAGTGGTATGCCCCAGAGTGTAACAACTGTAACACGCTACTTCGTACTCCCCTTTCTCTTTCCCTTTAGAAACCTCTTCACGGTTTTCTTTGGGAATTTCTTCTGCTGAAAAGTCCTCCTCTTCCACTGGTTCACCACCCTCAATATCATCCTCTTCGGGATCCTCTTCAGGCTCCTCCTCCGGATCCTCCTCGGGTCCCTCCTCTTCTTCCTCTGCGACAACCGCCGAGGCTTCTTCCTTTGACCCTCCAACTTCTTCCTTCGTGGTTTTCGTCTCC
>BMAC01000738.1:418466-463376 GCA_014905375.1 Phtheirospermum japonicum | reverse complement strand
CTCGGACCGGCGCTACTTTTAGAAATACCTTATCGCCTACTTCAAAATGCAAGATCTTTCCTTCGTCGGTCCGCATAAGATTTTTGTCGATCTTGAGCAGTCCTAATTCGATCTCGGATCATGGCGATGTGTTTAACCGTCTCTTGTACCAGTTCGGGGCCCAAAATCTTTCTCTCCCCTACTTCGTCCCAGTACAAAGGAGATCTACACTTTCTCCCGTACAAAGCCTCGTATGGAGCCATACCAATGGTGGATTGGTAACTGTTGTTGTAAGCAAATTCCACCAATGGTAATAAGCCTTCCCATTGACTTCCCAAGTCAAGTATGCAAGTTCTCAGCATATCCTCCATGACCTGGTTAGTCCTCTCAGTCTGACCGTCTGTTTGTGGATGATAAGCGTACTGAACTTCAGAAACGGCTCAACTGGTTAAACTTTCTCTCGTATTCAGTGACCGTCAAGTTCCCTTGTTTGAGATTTAGGAATTCGGTCTCCTTCTGATCGCGATACGAGCGTGGGAAAAACTTCTCCATAACCACCGTCTTGAACTTGTTCCAAGTGAAGGCGTTTTGCTCTGCCTCCGAACAGTTTCTCCAATAACCTTCCCACCACTGGTCAGCATCTTCAGTTAGCTGAAAAGTAGCGCACGTGACCTTCTGAACGTCGTCGCACGCTATCATTCGAAAGATTCTTTCAAGCGACCGAAACCACTCCTCCACTGCATCAGGTCCATCTCTCCCATTGAAAGTTGGTGGTCGGTACTGATGGAACTGATCCACTGCTCTCGAGTTGTTGCCTCCATTCCCCAAACCGTTATCTTGAAGGCGTTGGAAGAAGTTGGTGAAAACCGTATCCATAGCCTCAACGGTCGTTTGGTCGAAGTGGGGTGGGTTTTCTTCATTAACCCTGTTCCTGTTTCTTCTTCCTCYGTTTGACGCCATATCCTAATATAACATCAAAGTGTTTACTTGGTTAATTACGATATATCTCTCTCAATATACGTCGTAAGATTTGTAACTTGTAACCACCACACACCACAGAAAAACACAAACTAGAATTCAGCGAAAAAATTAGCAGAACATCAACCATTCCCTTGATAGTAGCAATATCATTTTCGTACAACCAAAAGAAAGTAGCAATCAAACCAAAACCAAAACAAAGTCCAAAATAGAGTCCAAATCACGAAAACAACGTACGAGGAAAAGTAAATATAAGATACTCAAAGTCAAACGTAAACAAGGCAAGAGGCCATCAATCTATAATGACGATAGCCTTTCTCTTCCTCGAAGAGCCTCCTTCCTTCGAGGGGTCGTCACTGGGTGGCTTAAGTCTCGGACAGCGAGGAGTGGTATGCCCTAGAGTGTAACAACTGTAACACGCTACTTCGTACTCCCCTTTCTCTTTCCCTTTAGAAACCTCTTCACGGTTTTCTTTGGGAATTTCTTCTGCTGAAAAGTCCTCCTCTTCCACTGGTTCACCACCCTCAATATCATCCTCTTCGGGATCCTCTTCAGGCTCCTCCTCCGGATCCTCCTCGGGGTCCTCCTCTTCTTCCTCTGCGACAACCGCCGAGGCTTCTTCCTTTGACCCTCCAACTTCTTCCTTCGTGGTTTTCGTCTCCTTGGGTACCTCCTCCAGTGGAAAAGTAGACAACCACTCAACCACTAAATGGTGGATGAACCTCTCGTAGTCGACTACGATATGAGGACCGGGAAACTGAATCCTCGCAAGTCTAGCACATAACTAGTCCCCTCGGAGTTTCCATTGCATCGGTAGTCGCTCCACCGTGTGCTGAGTTGCCTCGAGGCCAGTAGTGGCACTCCCATCCGCTTTGGCCAAGAGCCACAAACGGTGCTTGGTCAACAAGTAAGACCCCACCGTATCAATATTTTTAAATAATATTCTAGTTTTCCTAATTATTTCTTAATTTATATGATTAATTGATTATGTTACAAACAATATTTTAGTTAAACTTGCTATGACAATAGAAATAATTAAGATTGATGGCGTTGGATTCTGTTTATCGCTACCTCGATCGAGTTCATGGTTTCGCATGTTTATCGAGAAGGCAATCGCGCTGCTGATGCGCTATCCAAATCCAATTCTCCCCGTTACTGTAACGCCCCAATTTCACTTTAGTCAAAATAGGATTTATATTTAAGAAAAATATGACGAAACCTTGGCGTCACAATAAATGTCAAGACTTTCAAACTTTACGCAGCGGAAATAATCATAATATAAATAACCAAATCACCATCAAATGAAATTTATAGTTAAAACGCGTTTTTATGTCTAGTTCAACTTTTATTTAAAACAATGAAACAAGTTTGGAAACACAAAACCAACATCAACATTTTTATTCCTCTACTCGTCTCCCATCCGATCGACATCCTCGTTCATACCTGAAAAAAAATATCGGTTATTTGGGATGAGCTCAACGTACTCAATAGTTACACCGACTTAACCCATGCAAAATTATACAACTCAAAAATAGCACAAATGACACATTTGGTCTCTGGTTTTAATTCGTGGTTATAGCACGCCGGGATAAACCCGATGACCCTTTTCCCCGGTCACAGACACTTTTGGTCTACGGCTATATTAGTTTTTGGAAATATAGAATTGCATGATACACATAGAACATAAATTTGAGTACATAAAATTTAACATAGGCAAGTCAGTGGTCCCTACCTCGTAAATATTTCGTGGAAAGTCGAGTGATATGCACGTAGTTGAAATCCTAAGTCCCCTTATTGCTCGTCACCTAATAAATTAGAAAAATATATTTAATTAGTATTTGTCATATTTAAAATAGTAATAATAATAATAGTAATAATAATAACAATATTAATGATAATAATAATAACAATAATAATGTTAATAATAATAATATAATAGTAATAATAATTAAAAAGGACTGGAGTGCAGTTTTAAAACATGTTTCGGGGCTGGATAGGGGTTATTGGAAATCTGGGGTTTCAATTGAAAAGGGTTAGGAAGCTGGGGGGTCAATCTGGAAATTTGGAAAATGTTTGTTGGAATCAAAGGGGATTTCAGCCCCAAATCCCTAATTCTCCTCTCCCGTCTCTTTCCCCTTTCATTTCTTCTTTCTCCCCAAAACAGGACTCGGCCAGCACCTCTCCCCGTCGGTTCCTCCACGGCGGTGGCTCGGCGAAACGGAACACGGCGACAGCATGCCTTGGCCAGGCGGCTCGGCTGAGTAGCGATTTGAAACGGAGGATGCTGGACGGCCAGCCTCCCTTTCCGGCTTGGGCGTGCGGCGTTTGACGGAAAACGGGCGGCGACTCGGCGAGGGCAGGCGACTGGTTGGGTTTGTGGGTTTCGGGTCGTTCGGGTGTGGGGTGGCGACTATCGGCAACGGGCGGAGGAGACGACTTCTCCGGCTCCGCGGCGGGACACAGTGGTGACGGGGCTCGACCGCGATTCGAGTTGACGGCGGCGCCTGACCACGGCTGGGGCGGACTGAAGGTGGCGGCGGTGGTTTTATGTGGCGGTTGTCGGCAGGTGGCTGGAAATTGGGCTGCGGTTCGGCTGCGGCTGGGTCCTCGTGGGGCTGCTCGACGTGGTTGGTTTTCGAGTCGGGCCGTGGATTCGTGCGTTGGAAATGGCAGGGTTGGTGGTAGGTGGTGATTGTCGAGTTTGGCTAGGCGTTTGGTGGCCGTGTGGTGAAACGGTTTGCCGTGGGGGTTTGTTGGGTTGTGTTCGGGTTGTTGTCGAGGTTGTTCGGGCGAGTTGGTGTACGGGTTTTGATCGGGCCGCGGCTGTAGTTTTCTGTGATGTTGGCAGGGGTGATGGTTTGGGATTCGTGGTCGGGATGGTTGGCGATGTTTGGTGCCTTGGCTGGTGTCGGGTTAGGATTGGCCGTGGTTTGGCCGTAGTTGGGTTGGACGGTGCCGTGTGCCAGCGCTTCGGCAGTAGGCGTGGCGATGGTGCTGTTGTTTGGTTTGGAACGGTGGCCGGGGTGATTGGAAATCGGCAGCCGATTCGATTACGATGGCTGCCGAAAACTTTGATTTCGGCTGTGTTCAAGTAAAGAAAAAAAAAATAACAGAAGAGGTGTGTTTACCTGATGCTTGCGGCTGTTTGCAGAAAAGTGAAGAAGAGTCGAAAATTTTGAGAGGGTTTGAGGGTGATGATTGAAACGGCTGAAGGAAAAAAAATAAGGACTTTGCTTATAAACCAAAGATGAACTTAATTTAGGAAAGTTAGGGTAAGACTTAGTGGACTCGGGCTAGCTATTGGGCTCGTTTCCAAATCCAAAATAAATAATCGACCCAATAAACGACTTAAGTTTTAAAACAAATAACTCCGTTGACAACCCAATTATTAAAATGACTATAATATAAATTATAATAATTTTAGAAGTCGAAATTATTTCAAAGACGACTCAATAGTAATTTAAATAAATAATTACATTTCTAAATAATTATAATATTTTCTTAGAAATTGATAATATAATTTTATTTGAAATCGAACTATAAATTCGTTTAAATAGCATTCTTAGATTAATTTAAAATTAAAATAGGAAGTCGTATTATGGCGACGAGTTTGGGACTAGAATTATATTTTTAATGCATGATGATAATTAAATAAATAAATAATGTATTGGATGTATGGATGTTACAGTTACGATTGGTTTACATCGTCTCCGGCTTTCCTCCTAAATCTGGTGAACGATGATATTTTGGGTAAAATGGTGTTCCGTTCATCAAGATCTTGAGATCAGCCCCTCCATTTGCAGTTTAATCTCGATTCGGCTGAGAACCTTGGTATTGCTGCTTTAAAGATCACGACTTGCTTGTTGTAGCTTATTTTTACACTTAGTCGGCTTGTGGCTCTTAGTGTTTTATATCGCTTTGTCATGTTCCTTCTACTACTGGCATGGGAAGGGTACTCTTTCCTCTACGAGGGTTTCTCCCACAATGGTGGGTTTACCTCGAGAGGTTGTAATGAGGCCCGAACAGATGCCTCTAGTCAGGGAATGGACGTCGTGATCTTTGTTTGTATGAACGATTTCTTTCTTTTTAATAATAATTTCGCACTTTATTAATAAAATAAATAAATTAAGATTGATCAAGGTTAACACGTCAAACTCGCTTTACTCCAAAATAATTCTTCAAAAAAGAATATAATAATTGATGCAATGAATCTTTTTCATGTTTGGTCTATTTTATTTCCCAAATAAAACTTGACCGAATTATGAATTATTAACGTTGCCAAATGATACCCGTATCGATATTTAATTACTATGACTTGTAGTTACATTTCACTTATACATCTTAAGTACAAATAAAGTATTATTAAAAAAACATATGTACCTTGGTTTGTTCCCATTGTTGTCTCTTATTTTTAAATTAAGTAATATTATTATAATTTTATATTTACTAAATTACCTTTACCCAAATAATTCATTGTAGAAATATTTGACTCACTATGAATTTAAAATAATATACCACGTCCATATTTTTAAATAAAAATATATTAAAAAATCTAAAAAAATAATAGTAGTTAAAAAAAAGATTATGAATAAAATATAAACAATTAGTTTATGAATCTAAGAAATAAGAAAAATAAAAAGCTTATAAATATTATATAATAAATATTAAAATCATATAATAAATTCAAAAACTACAAATGAACAAAATGACAAAAAATAATTTTAAAAATAAGCATCATATCATTAACTGAAAGCTTTTAAATTCAATTTCATTATGATTTGTGGCCAATATTTTTGGAATCGGCCTCGTAATATAGAAATTCTAATGTCTACCTAATTTAATATTTTTCATACAATGTTTTTACTAATGTGTCTGGTGGTTTGATTTGTACATATTTGTGTGAGTTTTGTATGTTTTTGTGTCTTGTCGTGTGTGCTTTAGTCGGGTTTCAGTTGTATTTTGACCCGTATTTCCTTATTTTGTGTTTTCGTAGCTTTTGTCGTCTTTTTAATACTTTTCGTATTTCTCTTTTACTTTTTATAGATATGTTATTTTGCTTTTCTTTATTTTAGGGTAGTCCATCAAGCCTAAGAACGTTCCCGAAGACCACAACTGGCTCGATTTGACGAAAACACGACTCGCACCCGCGAAACACAACCACCGATTGATGCGCCATCAACGCCCATCCAATCGACGCAGCCCGTCGATGCGCCATCGGTGGGGCAATTTTTCAGCATCGGTGGTCAAGCCATTTTCGGAAAAATAACTATTTTGCCCCCACTTTCACCACTATATATATATATAGGATTGGGTTCAAATGAAACCCACGTCAATATATGCGAACTTAGGGACCAATCCAGGACGCAGATCTAATAAAATGTGTGGACCAGATTCTTTCTATTTTATAAATTCATTAAATTATATATATGGAAGGAAAAGGGCTATTAGGTAATTCTACAAATGCTTTTCATCATATTAAATCTAAATCAACTCCCATTTTCCACCAAACCTCAGATCATTCAACGCAGACAAATCTGGTCCGCCGCCTCAGAACCACGAACACACGACCGCCTCAGAAAATTGAACCCAAACCCCAGAACCTTGAACCACCGGCCGTATATGGGCGGCGACAAAGGCCTCGAATCGACTGGAGCCGAACGCCATCACCGGTTGAAGACGTCACCATCGCCGATTGAAGCCGTCACCATCGCTGCTGGAGCCGAGCACGCGGGTCGCCATCGCCGCTGCAGCCGAGCACGCTGGAGCCGGCCGTTGCCATCGCCGCTGTAGCTGAGCACGCGGGTCGCCGAGCACGCTGGAAGCCGGCCGTCGCCATCGCCACTGGAGCTGAGCACGCGGGTCACCGAGAATGCTGGAGCCGGCCGTCGCCATCGCCGCTGGAGCCGAGCACGCTGGAGCCCGTCGCCATCGCTGCTGATTGGGGTGCTCGGGGCAGCCTGGTGGTAGGCAGGCTGTCGCCGTTTGGGTTTATTCGTTCAGGCGGGTTTTTTATTTTGGATCGACTGTGGTGGTGTTGGCGATTGGGATCGGGCCGTGGTTCGACTCGGCCGATTTGGGCGGTGTTGCTGATTGGGATTAGTCGTGGTTTGTCTATGGTTGAAATGGACGGTGGTTGTTGAAAACGTGGGGCCTCTGGGTGGTGATTCGGCCGGTGGTTGATGGATTGGCAGTTTGGGGTTTGGCGATCTGAATGGTTCGACGTGGGGGTTGTTGGGTCCCGGGTTTCAATCGGGCTGTGGGAGGTGTGGCGCTGTTCAGGTGGTGAGTCGGGCCCCCGGTGATGGGTGATGGCGATGTATTTGGACGGCGGTGGTGGTGGTTTGGCTCGGACGGGAGACGCTGGCCCTGTCGTAGCCCTCGGCGGTGGTCACGCTCCAGTCGATTCCCGCCGTCGCCGCCAGCTTCCTCCTCCAGCCGCTGCCGAAAAAATGATGCGCCGCTCCATTCGATTCCGGTGCTTCTGGGAGATATCCCCCGGTGCTTTGGGGAGAAATCGGTAGGGGCACTAGGTGGCGACCAAGGGCCTTTTGAATTGGGGCCCCGGTGCTTTTTAGAGGAATACCCCGGTGCTTCTGAGAGAAATTGGCAGGGGCATCGGGTGGCGACGGTGATGGGGTTGTTGATTGGTTGTTTGGGTTTTGGTTGTGTAGTAAAAAAAGCGCCGTAACAATATTAAGAAAGCACTCCAAAAAACTAGCACTGCCAACATAAAAAAAAATAAAAAAGCACTGCTAAAGACTTGTGTAGTGCTATAAATAGTCATATACAATACTTTTAATATTCAGATTTTTAAATTTAATTATATTTATTTATTATTACATTTTTAAATGTGCAATGTGTATCTTAAATCGTAGATCTTTTGAATGTGATTAATTTGATATATATTTCATTAAAAATGAATAAAAATTAAAAAAGTTATGGTTCGTTGAAGATTTGAGTTTTATTATAAAWTTTTGAATTTGSAGTTATATATRCGTTGTYCTTTRTAAAAAYDAATTTAGTMCTCTTCATAAACGTCGTTATATGTCCAAAATACCCTTTTTAATTATTTAATGAATTTTTTAAAATTATTACCATGCCGACATGTCATAATCTCAACCATCAAGATTATCCAATCTAATGGTCAAGATGAGTCCCTAGGTTCGCATATATTGACATGGTTCCATTTGAACCCAACCCTATATATATATATATATATATATATATATATATATATTTCCTTTTCTCAGAATAACAATCTCGTGAACTTCTTAGGGTTTGACAAGCCCGAGAAAGTTCTTCATTTTCCTTCAATTCTTTTCTCTTTCTTCATTCAAATTCCATTTTTTAGTTTTTAGTAAATTTTAGATTGTTATGCATCGCTCGACTTTTGGACGTAAGCTTTATTTTAATTCGTTTGATTTCTCTTTCAAACCATGAAATCCACCTTTGATAATTAGTAACCTTTAATTTCCCTTTTTTTATTAATCTAATTTCTTGTTTGTTTGATTATGAGCTTTCTTGTTGGGATCGTGATGTTCTAGATTCGTGATTATTTTTCTTGCATTTTTCATGATTTCAAGTTATATAATTGTTTGAAATTCATATGATTATAATTGTTCTTCTTCAAAGTTCATTCTCCATTGTTGCGTTCTTCCAAGCTTTTTGTTGAATCATGTTCATGTTTCCGTTGAATTTGAATTGTTGTGTTTCTTGATGAGTTGTGTTTAGAATTCATGGGTCTAGTGCCTAGAATCGTTTTGAACCTTCAATTTGGATTGTTGGGTGTTTAATCTACAAGTTGGTATTGAAAACCCCAGTTCGTAGGTTAAGTGTTCGATTAAATTCCAATTGATCGTGGAGACGATTCTAGAGCCCTAGACCCCCATTTTATTAATCTTTGTTGATTTTGTTCCTCATCGTCTAAATCGCCGTCTTAGATGTTACAACTTTTCAAACCAAAAATTGATCGTCTAAATACAAAAACTGCTTCTGATTAGTCTTCTTCGAGAGATTCGACTCGAATCAAACTTACCACTTACTATTGCTCCGTTCTCTTGTGGACGAACTTTTATTTTAATAAAAAAGCAAGTGTAAAAAGTTTGATTCATGGTTCGAATGCTTACTTGACAAATCTTGAGGTTTTCGAGACTTACAAAAATATAGGAATTCTAATGTCTACCTAATTTAATATGTACCATTTTACTATATTTTGCATAATTTAATATTTTCTTTTTATTATATTATCTTTAATTTAATATTTTTAATTATATTTTCGCATATTGAATATTTCTCTTATTCTTCTAATATAAAAATATAAGAAGTCATATATAATTAGAAAAAAAAATTAAATTAGTTATCTAATTAAAAGACAAATTACTTATAAGATAACATTAATTTAAGAAAAAAAAGAGGTAATTATTCAATATTCTAAATAAGACTTTTTTTTTAAGTGCGAAATATATATTAAAAAGGGAGAAAGAGATAAGGGGGAGCCGAGTCCCCTACACGACCAAAAGTCATCAAAAGAAAAAGGTTTGGGGGGCCGAATCCCCTACACGACCAATCATACTCTAAAAAAGTCTTCAATTGACTTTCTTTTGGATGCTCGGGAGTATTTCTTGACGATGGTTTTTGTGGAGAGAGGAGATTGAATAAGTACAAAAACCTCCAAGGAAGGATTAGGTTTGGTGGAGAGAGGGCTGGGATATATATACATGGACACAGGGGCAAAATCGTCAAAATGGGTCAAAACTATAAAATTTCCTGCGTCGCAGTTGATCGAATGATTGCCAGTCGATCTACAGGTAGTCGATAGACTGGCTACCAGTCGATCGACTGGCAGTCAATCGACGGAAACCCTGTCGATCGACTGCTTCATCCTCCGACAAGACTTACTGTCGAGCAGTCGATTCGTACTTTGTCAGTCGATCGACTGCGACCCAGGAGAGGAGTTAAGAACTTATTACAGAGTAAAATTATTTTACCTTTATCTATATTGGATTGTAGAAATTGAATTTTTTTTCTACATATATTAATTTTTATATTAGGATGAATCGAGCTGAACCTGCTTATAAGTGTTTCTAGAAGTGATTAGTTTTCTTTTCTTGACAGGTTTGATGATACATGGTCTAAGGTAAATGAAGGCAGCTAACATTGTGTAGGAAATTTGGTAATGTCTTAGGCTCCCCAAAAGTTCTCGGATATCACCGTCGATAGGTAAATACATATTAGTAATTATTTCTTGATTCTGAAGAAGGAAAAAGGCTCAATAACAACTCTTTCATGCTCTTTGTTTCACTTCGTATTTGTGAATTCGAAATGATTGGTTGAAGAATAGAGTTGTTTGAAAGTATAATAATCTATTTGGATTTGAATCTTTGTTCATTTTTTCTTTTGAGCAGTGTTTTCAAAATCTTATCTTGTACGAGTTGTATCAATTTCACCTTCTGATGCATTTCTGCTTTCATGGGTTTTTCTTTTCCCACCTTATCCATTTTTATAACATTGTGGCCAATACCATGTGAGAAGTCTAACAAATATGTGATCACTACAATCATACAAGACTATATACATTTATTTTAATATTAATATAATAGTAACACAAATAAAATGTTCTGTTATCATTCCTTTCTTTGATTGATGGAAAATCCATTGATTTCTCACCAGATATTGTTAATTTAAAAATACTTGAGCAATTTTGTCAACATGATTTCATCATTTTTATTGCTATATTTGATAGACTTTTCTATCAAAGTTGGTGGGATTATGTTCAGTGAATAACACTTTTCTTCCTCTTAATTTTTTTTTTAAACACATATAACATTGTAGTCTTCTTCATCATATCCCAAGTAATCAGAATACTTGTGCCATAAATAGTTTTTTTAATTAAATTGCGATTTTATTAAAAAAATGAGAAAAAAGTTCAAATACATAGCAAATCAATGAAAAAATGAAAATAAAGATACTAGCGCTTCACAAGTAATTCTCGCTTAAGGGAACTCTTTGAAACTTTGCTTATAGGAGAAGAGTCTTCATCTTCAGCAATATCCGCCCAAGATTGTGTAGAAGCGATGCTCATAAGGTTAAGGGCATGAGAGGATTTTGTATCGTCAACAATGAAAGGAGTAGAAGACTCATGTTGTAATTTTTTAATTATATCAATTAGTTCTCGATCAGTGGCAGGTTTACGAAAAAGAGGGGTGATATGTTGACTGCCAATGTCTGAATCATCCACTGTAATGCCTTCTTCACGTGCAAGACAGGTTGTTGGAGTATGTTGCGCCGAAAGGAGAATCCTTATCCAAAGAACCCATGTCCACCTGATCAACATAACCCTTACTCGAAGGAGCAAGTTCCTCATAAAGCACAAGCTGCCGAGAGGTGTCACAAACAATCTCATTCGATCTGCAAACGGTCGATTGGTTCTCCCTGCAAACCTGCGAAGTTATTTGTTCACCATTGTCTGAGCCACTATTAGGAGGCTTAAAAGCGATACAGTAATCCTTACCTTCCAAACCGGACGAAGTAACAAGAGTATCTGCGGCTTTAGGATCCGTGTTTATGGAGGCAAGAGATAAGGGCTCGAATCTCGAAGAAGGCTGCGAGATAGGAGGTGTCGAAGGACCCGTGCATGCTTCAGCTTGTAACACTTGAAAGGTGTTAGAAGTTGTCAGAGAAGGATTAGAATGCTCGGGAGTCGGGCGGGAATCCGTACAGTTATGTTCTTTGATTTTATTTTTTTAATTTATATTTTCGTATCTTTTGTGTTCTTTTGTTTTTTGGTCATAGAGAAATTATATCCAGTATCTCATCACTAATTAATTTTGTGGAACATAAAATCAGTCACAAACATAATCACTTGATCTTTTACTTATTTTGCATCATTTTTTAATAATGTCCTTGAATCCATTTTGTTTCATACGAAATTTGAATAATATTAATATTCACTTCTTTAAGTTGTAAGAAGAAAGTATTAAAGGTTTCGTGATGAAACTATTCAACTTAAATTGGTGTATTGTAATAAAGAGGGCGAGAAGGAGATTGTGCTTGATAGTCGAAATGGTGATGTGTGTGAGAATGGAAATAATAGTTTAGTCATTAAAAAAATAAAAGATACGTCGTATTTCATTATGGAGACGATAGCAATGAGATATTGGTGTGTGTGCGTCAAGCGTAATATATATATATTAATGTGCCATACATAATTTAATAGAAAATCTTTTCTAAAAGATGGATGTCAAATACAAGCAAAACAAAAACTGAAAAGACCTACATTCTTTCGAACTCTTGTTATAAGTTCAGCTCACTAAGAGCTCATTCCTCTAACACTAGTACAGAAACTGCATTCTAGAACAGACAAAAAAGTCAATCCAGAAGGGTATTTTAAAAACTGTTTTGGATAACACTTTTTAGAACGGTATTTTAAAATACCGTTCTGAAAAGTATACTTTTCAGAACGGTAATTTCAATACCGTTCTGGAAAGTATACTTTTCAGAACGGTATTGAAATTACCGTTCTGAATTTATTAATCAATCAAGAACGGTATTATAATATACCGTTCTGGATTGTAATTTTTTTGTGTGTGAGACTTTCCAAAACAGTAATTTTAATATCGTTCTGGAATGTTCGTCAATCCAGAACGGTATTAAAAACCATTCTTGAATGTCTTTCTAAAAAAAATCCAGAATGGTATTTTTAATAATACCGATCTGGGAAGTCTTTAGCAATTTGAAATATTTTCACAATTTCAGGTAAATAGAGCGGCTAAACAAAGCGGGTAAATGAAATATTTTCACGATTCTTAGAAACTACACCTTTTTTTTCCAATTCAAGTCAATTTCATAAAAATAAAATGAAATAAAATTTATGTAAATCAATTTTAGGGCTTCTTCGATTCTTCCCCAAATGTAAATTGCAAAACCAAAACACCACATAATCCCAAGAAACTGAGGCTGGCGGCGGCTATCGGGTTCAGGGAATTTGTTGGGTGTGTAAAATGCATTATAATTTTATCGCCATCGGAAGTTCAGCAGATAGCAGACGAGGGGATGCGGCTTTTAAACTCAGTCCGGATGCAAGGTATTAATGGCTTAACCTTAGAAGTTGGTTGTGTGTAGAAATGGGATGTAAGTGATTATTTCAAAGGAATCATTTGTTCTTGGACCAGAGGATGACGAGAATGGTATCATCCAGCCTTGTTGTGTAAATTCTCGGCCCTGTTGTGCTAGAGATTTGTGTTGTTTTTTTTTAGCATGTGGGTTTTAGTAAAGCTACGATTGTTGTAATGTAATCTGTAGAAACACTTGACAATCACTTATTTCTAAGTTGTTTGTCTGAATCTCTTGTGATTTATTTGATTGATAATAATGATAGAGAAATTATGGCCAATTTGGTGTATTTGTTGGTTAATTTGTAATTTGCATAATTGAATTTCAATTTTTTATTTTGTTGTTTTAGAATTTTCTATAACGGTTTTATTAAACACCGTTCTGGAAAGTAGTACTTTGCAGAACGGTATTTCAAAATACCGTTCTGGAAAGTCTAGCTTTCCAGAACGTTATTTTCAAATATCGTTCTAGAAAGTAATACTTTCCAGAACGGTAGTTGAAAATAATGTTCTGGAAAATAATACTTTCTAGAACGGTAATTGAAAAAACCGTTCTGGAAAATAATACTTTCTAGAACGGTATTTGAAAATAATGTTCTGGAAAGTGGCGGATCACTATGGGATGGTACCATTTTAGAACAGAAAAATTATATTCTAGAATGCCTTTTTTTTACCCTTTTGGAAAGTCTGCCAATTCAGAAGGAAAAAAATGTTCTGGAAAGTACAGATTTTCTAGAACTATGTCACTACAGAAGGCACAAAAAGGCGTTCTATATAGGCAGAATTACCCTTCTGGATATGCAGTTTCTGCACTAGTGTGATTCAAACATTCAAACTTCCTACAAAGTCAAAACTCAATAAACTGGTCTTCAATATAACTAGCGAAGTGCAAAAATAAATTAGGCAGCAAAAGAGACGTCTAGGAACCGGAAATAGTAACTTCGACTTCAACACCGGGTTCAATGGTGATCAAAGTAATTTGCTTCACAACATCTGGGGGCTGAAAAAGTCAATCTCTCGCTTGTGTACGCGAAGTTCGAACCTATCGAATGTGTTGGTTCCTTCACCACATGGAGACTTCCTGATTGTGATCTTAAGAACCTTGGTGGGCATTCTCCCTTGTCCCTTCACCCTGAGAGTTTTCTCCTTGGCACCGCGCACCAAGTCAGCACAAACTTTCTCGAGATTTTTGCTGTATAATGAAAATAGTGCTTTCAATTGTGAAGAGAAGTGCTTTGTATTGTAGGCGTTTCCTAATTAAGTTCATAATACCTCCTTGATCAGTTATGTAAACCAGATTAATTTTTTATGAAACTTCGATTCTTGACAAATACTAAAGAATGGACCCTTCTCTTCCCTAATATTCCATATCCCATGGCACCCAAACTCTTATCTTATTTCTCTTCACAAATTTCAATAAAAGTTCAAAATCATCCAAAAAAAATAGGACACAAAGAAATAACAACATTGCTTCATTACTCATCTAACAATGCTTTGTTTTCATTCCTCTACCGCTTTGTAAAGTTTTTAATTAGTACATTGTCGTCTCGACCAAAACCATCACGCCATAACCGACACTCCAGTGGCAGAAAACCTTACACAAGACCCCTGAATAACTGAACAAACTACAAGAACTCTGAACAACACCAAAAGTCAAATGACTAATTAATAGAAAAGAAAAAGCACACGAGACACCAGAACAAACATCTTACCTGGTTTCACACCAAAGGCGGATTGAATCGTGAATAAAATATGAAGACAAGAACAAAGACTCTCAGATGTGAAGAAATAGTGAAAGAAGAAACTGAGAAAATAAGAAAATAATGTTAATCACCGTGAATTATGGAGAGATCTTAACAGCAAAATAAGTAAAATACTAACTTACCCCTTAATGATTGAACTCAATTATAAATAATCTATTAATAGCAGCCCTATGATGAGATTTTTTATTGGTCTAGATTAAGCTCTAAGATCACAAATAAGGACGTGGTTCATATTTGAACTCAATCATATATATATATATATATATGTGTGTGTGTGTGTGTGTGTGTGTGTGCGTGTGTGTGTGTGTGTGTGTGTGTGTGTGTGATCTTATACTAAGCAACAATGGCATGCCCATATTTTACTTTAAAACTTGTTTACATAATAATCCATAAGCAAAACTCGAGTATCTTTCGAGGTTAATCATGAAAAAAATGAAGAAAAAACTCCTTCCTCTCTCCTTGACCTAGTCGATTCCTCGCCGGGATCACGTCTCAACGAAATCAACCGCCCATTGCATTAACGTCACATACGGTATCAGAGGCTTTCCCTCGGATTGCTACAACCACGGTTCCACTGATGCAACCCATGCAGCAACAGCCACCTTGGCCGCCGTTAGGCCCATTTTCAGGGGCAGAACTACACATTACTTTGAGAGGGCCATGGCTAGGGGTGAGCGGAACCGGGTACCCAGTCAGTTTTTGTGGAACTGGAACCCGAACCGGTCAAGACCAGGACCAAGAAAAGAGAACCGGTACTAGCCGGGTCCAAAGTTTTTGGAACCGGTCTCGGACCCGGTGGGAACCCGTTCTGAAATCGGGTACCCCGTACCATGCAATCACCAAAAATAACTTAATACAATATTTAATTAAATGGATTTTGAGTATTAAATTATTCTTCTTAATTAAATGACAATAATCTCATTATACCATGCAATCACCAAAAATTAAACCACACAGTATTTAATTAAATCTTACTATAAATGTTAGCCATTTTTTAAAAATAAAATCTTAGTGCATAATTAATTATATAGATAAACTATAATAGTAATAATAATAATAAATACATGGTATCAAGTACCCGGTTCAAGGACTGGTACCAACGGGTACCCAGTCCCGGAACCGGTTCCACCGGGTACCCGGTGGGTACCGGGTCTCGAAAGTGTGGACCCAGAACCGGAACTGGTCATAACCAGTTCTAAGAATTTGGAACTAGAACCGGTACCGGCGGGTCCAGTTCTGGGGCTGAACCCGGCGGGTCCCATGCGGTTACGGGTCCAGAACCGGGTACCCATTATTTCTGCTCACCCCTAGCCATGGCCTCCCCAGAATTTCCCAAAAACTTATAATACTATATAAGATTTTTAGTTTATTTCGTAATATATTTAATGGCCTCACATAGTATATCAATAGTTGTGTTGCTGTGGTGGGTTGAAGCCTATAATGTTGGCAACAATTACATGGTTCAACACCTAGTGTCTTTTATTTTTCTTCTCCCCTTTTTTTATTTCTTATTTCTCCTCTCTCTTTCTCTCCCTCTCTCTTGCTTTTACTTTTTCCGTCTTTTATTTTTATTTTCTCGCCTTTTTCTTATTTCTTGTTTCTTCTCTCTCTCTTTCTTTTAATTTTTTTCCATTTCTCCTTTATATTCCCCTTTTTCTATTTCCTATTTCTCTTTTCTCTCTCACTAATTAGCAAAAGAATTAACAAGTAAATATACTCCTCGTCAAAAAACACTTTATATTTTTTTTACAACATTTCATTTTTATTTTTACATTTTAGTATGTGGCCTCCCCAAACTTGAAATCTTGGATCCGCCCCTGCCCATTTTCTCTAAGCTCCTGCTCCGTTGGCCCTCCTCCGCCTCTGTCTGTGGAGGTTGCTCAGCAGCCACCTTGGCTACCATCAGGCCCGACTCTTTTAAAATCCGGCTCCGTTGTCTCTCCCCTGCCCCCGTCCGTGGAGGCTACACCACCTCACCTGCAGCTTTCAAATGTCGTCCCACCGTCGCATGACACGTAACAACAGCAGCTGCTGAAGCCGTGTCTGGCCACACTTGCTCCCGGCGCCGCCAGCACGCTTCCGCCTCCTTCAATAGATGCCCCACCGATGGCTACCTCGCACACTCTACAGCATACCTTCCAGCCTTCTTAGCAGTCGCTATTAGCTGCCGGTGCTACCTCCCCGCCGTTGTACACGGCGTCGCTCCCCCACCACCCTCCACAACTCGCTGCCTAACTCCATAAGTCATCTCTCCCATTTCCGGTGCCATCTTTTCCGACACCTGGTTTCCCCAAGGTGACATATGGGTCCGGGTTTTCGTCCCACCATGTTCAACAACTGACCATTGCTCCTCCGTCGCAGCTATTCACGACATTTTTGTTAGAGTAGAGTGTCCGACGTTCCAATTAGATTGGATTTCATTCTACTTGTATAATGATTTTATTGGTATTATTTTAATAAAGGCAACTTTCTTTATCTTATGTTTAAGCTTTTATTATAATTGCACGTATGATAAAGTCCTTAGACCAATATAAACTATGGGATATGCTTGCGCATACGATGGCAATCATGGAACATGTCTCTAAGGTTTCGGTCTTAAACTTGTTCCAAGTCAATGGGCTTTTCGAGATAGGACATTGAATAACCCAGTAAGACTTGCGCATATGATGCATGCTTGTAAGAAAAGGATGTTGCATTCCATGAACATCAGCATTGTGACGCGAGTGCATATATGTGGGTGCTTGTTGGAGAACAAGTTCATTGATCATGACCCGATGAAAATTCTTAACTGGAAAATTTTTCTGTCGAATAAGAATTTTCATATTGCAATAATACATGATTAATCCTTTGTTTGACTTGAGGTAAGATGGTAACCTTATGCACATCATGCAATGCTTAGATTTATCTTTTGATTGCTTGACAATCGTAAAAGGGGTATTTTGGGTATTGTATCGATGTGCATGGAGGTTTGTCTGTAGCCAACATAGAATTCGACACTTGTCTATGGACAAGAGAGTATCCTGTGAATTTTCATAGTTTGTGATTCAAAGACCTTGGCCAGGGCACGATGAATATTGATTCATAAATGAATTACTTAAATTTGAAATGAAATCACATTTATTAAATCAATTAGGTTTCGACTTATAAATCCATGCCCAAGATTTAATCGAGAAACTAGTTGTCGAAAGGATCGTACATGTATGAACTTGCAATTGAAATAGGTTTACTTGCTATTTCACCTAACACTGGGTAGTCATGCTACTTGCTAGATGTTGCCATGATTTGTAGGTTCTTGAAATTAAAGAGTTAATCTCAAGAGAATTAATTAATTAGATTAATTAATATAATAAATTATTATTCATAAACTTATAAAAGTTATAAGCCTACTGCTAGTGTTAGTCGTGAACCTAAAAGGGTCACACATAATTTTGGTTGTTGACATTTCAAGATTAATAACTCCAATGGTTGGAATAATTGATTAGTTTGGATTAATTGAATGAGATTTTAATTTAATTCAATTATTGGATTAAATATTTAATTATATATTTGATTATGTAATTAAATCTAATTTGATTAGAAATCTCAATTAAAGGAATATATTAAATTAGTCAAATTGGATTGATAAATTTAAATTTATGGGATTAATTAATTAATTGAATTAATTAATTAGTTGGATTTTAAATCCAAGTCCATGTAATTTTCTAGTAGGCCCTAATTGTAGAAGCCCACTAGAATAATTGAAGACTTTAAAATAAATATTTATATAAAAGGTAATTGGGATCAAATCATACTCTTTGTTTTAAAAGGAGACGGATGACTTGAGGAAGAATTCTTTTCTTAATTATTTAATTAGTTAGTTAAGACCTATTCTTAACCTAATTAACCTAATATATATATAAAGGAAAAAGAGGGCAGCCGTGATTTTGATCATTCTTTACAAAAACATAACAAAAGTTGGTTTTACTTTTCAAAGTAAAAGCAGTCGTCCTTTTCGTGTGAAAAACAGAGAAAAAATTCATATTTTCCTTTATATATATTTTATTTATGTCTTTAATTGTAGATGATGATTAATTGATAATTTTCCATCTACAATAATTAATCTTCAATCAATTGTTGATTGTTGGATTAATTGTTATTCCTATAATCAATTTGAAAACGGAACGATTCTACTAGCGAAGAATTTTTCCGGTGTCAAAATCAAAAGGTGGACTCGATTAGAGGGGATACGCTTGGATCTCTACGGCGAGGAATTTTGGTGATAGCCACATAGCCGGGAATTGATTCCCTCTCAATCGTCGCTTGAAGATATAAAAAGTGAGGTATTATTTTATTTTTATAAGAATCATTGTATTCGATACAAAATAATAAAAAATGACGATCGTTAAAATTGCAAACGAAGTTTAGTATATATATTTGATATATATATATTTGTTTTAATATTTTAAAATTTTTAAATTCCGCTGCGTAGGCCCCGTACGATTATCTCGAACCCAACAGTGGTATCAGAGCAAGGTTTGCATTTTCATTATTAGATCTTGATTCAATTTATGTTTATGAGATAAATATATTTTAATTGTTAAAACGAATTTATTTTGTGTGTGATAAAATTTGTTTTATATGATTTAATCATTGGGACATAATTCACAACTATTTGTGCAAAACAAATATTGATTTGTTTATTGCAATTGTTGCAATATTTTTTATATAAATAAAAGGAACGAGTGGCTGCAGTTTTTACAAAGAAAAGAGAATTTTCAATTTTAAGTAAGGCTGCAGAAAGGTTTTGCAAAACTAAAGTTGACTTTTTCAAAAAGGACTCAAGTACAGTTTTGTTTTGAGAATTTTTTAAAAACCTTTTTGTTTGGTTTCAAAAACTTGTTGCTTAAGCCACGTATTCAAGTAGTAATAATAATAATAATAATAATAATAATAATAATAATAATAATAATAATAATAATAGGGGCTTTGGCCGCCTGTCTGTACTGCAGACTACCTTATTACTGCAATTGTTGCAGTTTGGGAATATGTTATTTTATTATTATTATTCTTAATGGTTAAATTAAAAAAATATATATAGATATATCATTTGTTTATTCATTTCAGAATTAAAAGTTAATTTTGAAATTTATTATTTTAATATATATATATATATTTTTATATTGATAAATATATATATTAATTTATATATTCCAAATTTAAACAACACACAAAATTGATTAATTATATGCTTTAAATTCATGTGATGAATGTTGGCATGATTTATTTAGGGATGATCCAATGTGATTGTATGTTTTTATCTTTGGGTTTTTGGGGCCTGCGAGCCTCCTATTCTATTATTTGTAAAACTTTTAAATTTTGCATCGAGAGTAGACTAGGTGGTAAGGTTTTCTAATTTTGACTGGAGGACGTTCGATGCCAAAGGCCCACGCCTGTGTGGGTAATTTTACAATTTGTAATAGAATAGATAATTCAAGGCCTGTGCTTGTATGGGTTTTATATATGAAATGTAATAGAAGTAGTTCTATTCATTTTAACCCTTGGATTAACCTAGACCCATTTTTGGCTCAAATGGGTCGCATAGGCTGGCCATGATCATCCCACCGCTTTTTGCATAGAATGCATGTTAGATTTATTTAATGTTTTATGCTTGCACTTCATATGATGAATAATGCATTAAATAAAATATCCACCTAATAATTAAGGTTGATGAGGTCTTACAAAGTAAACCCAAGTTTTTGAAACTTAAAAGAATTTAATTTTAATTAATTCTATATCAAATAAAATGGACAAGTTATGTTGGACATATCGTTCCATGCCTTCCAGCAAAGGTAGAAGACATGACGATGCTACCGCACTTGGTCACTGGCCATGAGTCGTGGAGTGATCTTGTGTAGGAAGCATTGAGATGCTCGTGGGGTGGACTCGTCTTTATGTTGGCCACGAGTCGTGGGATATGTTGATGCTCCATCTACACGAATGTTTGATGGGTTATGTTTGACACTTAGTACCATATGGGCTCATAATATTGGGGTGTATGAGAAATAGTGAGGCAAAATATTCTTGAAGGTTGTATATTGATACAATTGTCAAAGAGTTGACTACCAATATGAATTTTTCATGGGCTCATATTATTGGGGTGTGAAACATTTATATTGGACTTCAAGCCCACTAAGAAAATTTAATTTTCCGAATTTTTATTATGGGGTTAATAAAGTTTGAATAAAATAGTGGGAGACATTTAATATTACAGACCTTATGTTAAATGAATATAATTTTCAATAACTCACACATTTTCTGCTTCGTTTATTTTGGTAGATAACTCTACTAAAATGGCTAAGAATCCAATAGCATCCATACTTGATCAAAACAAACTAACTGGCCCGAACTTTGTCGATTGGTTGAGAAACCTTAAGCTTATCCTAAGCTTGGAGAAAAAGGCTTATGTACTTGACAAATCGCCTCCTCCAGAGCCTGAGGATAAGACATCAGATGAGTATGCAGAATATGTTCATCATAGTGATGACAATCTGCATGCTCGATGCTACATGCTGGCATCGATGTCAAATGATTTGCAAAGGCAGAAGGAAACTTTAGATAATGCTTCTGAGATCCTTCTCCACCTGCAAGAGTTGTATGGTGAGAGAAAAAGGCAAGAAAGATATCAGATATCTAAGGAGCTTTTCAGGTTTCGTATGACTGAGGGCTCTTCAGTCCAAGACCATGGGCTGAAGGTGATAGCTCTTATTGAAAGGCTCGAGTCCCTTGGAGTCGTTATGGATAATGAACTCTATGTGGACCTTTTATTGCAGTCTTTGCCTCCCTTATTTGACACATTTGTTGTCAACTTTAACATGCACAACATGGAGAATAGTCTCCCTGGATTGTTGAGCATGTTGAAGATGGCTGAATCCACCATCAAAAAGGATAAGCCGGTCATGCTTGTTGGATCCTCTTCCAAATCGAAGGCTGGAAAGCCGAAGAAAAAGAAGTGGACAGGAAAGAGTTCCTCTAAACCCAACAAGAAGACAAAGAACAATGGTAAGAAAAAGGTTAATTCTCAAGTTGATGACAAGTGCTTTCAATGCGGAAAAACAGGGCACTGGAAGAGGAATTGCAAGGAATATCTTGCAAGCCTGAAAAGTTCAAGTATATATTTTGTTGAAGTTAACCTATCTGTTAATGATGCTTCTTGGGTATTGGATACCGGTTTTGGCTCACACATTTGCAATAATTTTCAGATAATGTCAAGAAGTAGGCAGTTGGACAGAAAGGAAACGGTCCTTAGAATGGGGAATGGAGCAAGAGTTGCTGCATTAGCAATAGGGTCTGTTTATTTATATTTGGATAATGGTTTCAAATCATGTTTGAATAATTGTCTTTATATTCCGGATATTATCAGAAACATCATCTCTGTACCTGTTTTGGACAGAGAGGGTTTTAGACTTGTTATTGAGAATGGAAGTTATTCCATTTTCAAAGACTCTGCTTTTATATATTCCGATTATTTGACGAATTCTTTATACACCATTTTCCCAAGTGAACCCATTCTCGCAATTCAACAAAATAAAAGGAAGTTAGATAATCAAATTTCTTTCACATTTTGGCATACTAAATTAGGTCACATTTTCGAAAAAATGATACACAAGTTGGGACAAAAACTCGACCTTAAGGGAGAGCAAAAGTTCCAAACATGTGAGTCATGCCTTAAAGGAAAGATGACTAAATCATCATTTGCTGGACAAGTAGAACGAGCCAAAGGTCTATTGGATTTGATCCATACACATGTATGTGGTCCGCTAAGTGTTAGTGCGAGAGGGAACTATCACTACTTCATAACCTTTAACGACGATTATTCTAGGTTTGGTTATGTATACCTTATGAGGTATAAATCTGAGGCCTTTGAAAAGTTCAAGGAGTTCAGATGTGAAGTAGAGAAACAAACTGGTCGTAGTATTAAAACTCTTCGATCAGATCGAGGAGGTGAATACTTATCGACAGAGTTTCTTGATTATCTAAGAGAGAATGGTATTCTCTCACAGTAGACTCCTCCCGGAACTCCACAATTGAATGGAGTTTTGGAGCATAGAAATCGAACTTTATTGGATATGGTTCGATCAATGATGAGTTTCACTTCCTTACCTCTTTCATTCTGGGGCTATGCCTTAGAAACAGTGGCATACCTATTAAATAGGGTGCCAAGTAAAGCCGTACTCAAGACACCCTATGAAATATGGTATGGGAAGTCACCTTCCTACAAATACCTAAAAGAATGGGGGTGTGATGCTTACGTGAAGCGTCAAGTGGGAGATAAATTGGACATGAGATCCATCTTATGTAAGTTTGTGGGGTATCCAAGAGAGTCTATAGGATACTATTTTTATGCCCCTTCGGAACAAAAGGTGTTTGTTTCGAGGAATGCTACTTTCCTTGAAGAAGATTCTCTTTCTAAAAGGGGTGGCGGAGTTGTAAAACTTGATGAATTTCAAGAACCACAAAGTATCCCACAGGTTACCGCAAGTAGCACACCAGCTGAGGCTGGACCATCTATAGCACAACCTCTTCGAAAATCCATAAGGGTTTCAAGGGCTCCTGAGAGGATGAACTTTTTGTTAGAGAACAAAGAAGAGGGACTCATTTTGGATAGTGATCCAAGAAGCTATGAAGAGGCAATGTCTGACATTGACTCAATAAAATGGCAAGAAGCAATGCAGTCCAAGATGGACTCCATGTACTCCAACAAGATGTGGACCTTGGTGGACCCACCACAGGGAATTGTTCCAATTGGCTGCAAATGGGTCTACAAGCGGAAGCTTGGAGTAGATGGAGAGGTAAGTACCTTTAAAGCACGTTTGGTTGCAAAAGGTTATACTCAAAAGAAAGGCATTGATTATGAGGAAACCTTTTCACCAGTAGTGATGCTTAAGTCCATTCGGATCCTGTTAGCCATAGCTGCGTACTATGACTACGAGATATGGCAAATGGATGTGAAAACTGCCTTCCTCAATGGAAATATTAAGGAAGAGATATATATGAAGCAGCCAGAGGGCTTTATATCCAGTGGGAGTGAGCAACAGGTTTGCAAACTCCAAAGATCCATTTATGGTCTCAAACAGGCTTCGAGGAGTTGGAACATCCGATTTGATGAAACAATCAAAATGTTTGATTTTCATAAGAATCTGGATGAACCATGTGTCTATAAGAAGGTTAGTGGGAGGGCAGTTACTTTTGTTGTACTCTATGTTGATGAAATTCTACTCATTGGGAATGATGTAGGGATGTTGCAATCAACAAGAACTTGGTTATCTAAGCAGTTCTCTATGAAGGACTTGGGAGAAGCATCTTTTATCCTTGGGATAAAGATCTATCGAGATAGATCACGAAAGATGATCGTACTATCCCAATCCATGTACATAGACAAAGTGCTAAAATGGTTTAGCATGGAGGAGTCCAAGCGTGGATACCTCCCAATGAGCACTGATCCACTTTCTAGGGCTATGTCTCCAAAGACACCTGAAGAAAGAGGAAAGATGGCTCGTGTACCTTATGCATCCGCGATTGGAAGCATTATGTATGCAATGCTATGTACTAGACCTGATGTCACACATGCTGTGAGCGTCACGAGCAGATATCAGTCGAATCCAGGTTTTGAACACTGAAACGTTGTTAAGAAGATCCTTAAGTACTTGAGAAGAACTAAGGATATATTCATGATATACGGCAATGGAGAATTGAAACTAGAGGGATACACTGACTCTAGTTTTCAATCCAATGTAGATGACTCAAAGTCAATGTCTGGATATATATTCACCTTGAATGGAGGAGCAGTTAGTTGGAAAAGTTCCAAACAAGAGACTACTGCAGACTCTGTTACAAAGACTCAATATATTGCCGCATCAGATGCAGCAAAAGAGGCTGTTTGGATGCGGAACTTTATCCAAGGCTTGGATGTAGTTCCATCCGCATTTTATCCAATAATAAATTATTGTGACAACAACGGGGCTATAGCGCAAGCAAAAGAACCTAGATCTCATCGAAGATCCAAACACATCTTGAGACGATACCACCTGGTGAGAGAGATCGTTGGTAGAGGCGACATCGTTGTGGATCGAGTCGCTTCGGCAAAAAATCTAGCAGACCCTATGACTAAGCCCTTAGCACAAAAGGTATTTGACGGGCATCTTAAGAAGATGGGACTAAAATATATGGGCAATTGGCACTAGATCAAGTGGGAGATTGTTAGACTAGAGTTCCCGACGTTCCAATTAGATTGGATTTCATTCTACTTGTATAATGATTTTGTTGGAATTATATTAATAAAGGCAACTTTATTTATCTTATGTTTAAGCTTTTATTATAATTGCACGTATGATAAAGTCCTTAGACCAATTTAAACTATGGGATATGGTTGCGCATACGATGGAAATCATGGAACATGTCTCTAAGGTTTCGGTCTTAAACTTGTTCCAAGTCAATGGGCTTTTCGAGATAGGACATTGAATAGCCCAGTAAGACTTGCGCATATGATGCATGCTTGTAAGAAAAGGATGTTGCATTCCATGAACATCAGCGTTGTGACACGAGTGCATATATGTGGGTGCTTGTTGGAGAACAAGTTCATTGATCATGACCCGATGAAAATTCTTAACTGGAAGATTTGTCTGTCGAATAAGAATTTTCATATTGCAATAATACATGATTAATCCTTTGACTTGAGGTAAGATGGTAACCTTATGCACATCATGCAATGCTTAGATTTATCTTTTGATTGCTTGACAATCGTAAAAGGGGTATTTTGGGTATTGTATCGATGTGCATGGAGGTTTGTCTGTAGCCAGCATAGAGTTCGACACTTGTTATGGACAAGAGAGTATCCTGTGAATTTTCATAGTTTGTGATTCAAAGACCTTGTCCAGGGCACGATGAATATTAATTCATAAATGAATTACATAAACTTGAAATGAAATCCCAGTTATTAAATCAATTGGGCTTCAACATATAAATCCATGCCCAAGATTTAATCGGGAAACTAGTTGTCGAAAGGATCGTACATGTATAGACTTGCAATTGAAATAGGTTTACTCGCTATTTCACCTAACACTGGGTAGTCATGCTACTTGCTAGATGTTGCCATGATTTGTAGGATCTTGAAATTAAAGAGTTAATCTCAAGAGAATTAATTAATTAGATTAATTAATATAATAAATTGTTATTTATAAACTTATAAAAATTATAAGCCTACTGCTAGTGTTAGTCGTGAACCTAAAAGGGTCACACATAATTTTGGTTGTTGACATTTCAAGATTGATAACTCCAATGGTTGGAATAATTGATTAATTTGGATTAATTAAATGATATTTTAATTTAATTCAATTGTTGGATTAAATATTTAATTATATATTTGATTATGTAATTAAATCTAATTTCATTAGAAATCTCAATTAAAGGAATATATTAAATTAGTCAAATTGGATTGATTAATTTGAATTTATGGGATTAATTAATTAATTGAATTGATTAATTAGTTGGGTTTTAAATCCAAGTCCATGTAATTCTCTAGTAGGCCCTAATTGTAGAAGCCCACTAGAATAATTGAAGACTTTAAAATAAATATTCATATAAAAGGTAATTGGGATCAAGTCATACTCTTTGTTTTAAAAGGAGACGGATGACTTGAGGAAGAATTCTTTTCTTAATTATTTAATTAATTAGTTAAGACCTATTCTTAACCTAATTAACCTAATATATATAAAGGAAAAAGAGGGCAGCCGTGATTTTGATCATTCATTACCAAAACATAACAAAAGTTGGTTTTAATTTTCAAAGTAAAAAACAACCGTCCTTTTCGTGTGAAAAACAGAGAAAGAAAATTTATCTTTTCCTTTATATATATTTTATTTATGTCTTCAATGTAGATGATGATTAATTGATAATTTTTCATCGACAATAATTAATCTTCAATCAATTGTTGATTGTTGGATTAATTGTTATTCCTATAATCAATTTGAAAACGGAACGATTCTACTAGCGAAGAGTTTTTCCGGTATCGCAATCAAAAGGTGGACTCGTCGATTAGAGGGGATACGCTTGGATCTCTACGGCGAGGAGTTTTGGTGTTAGCCACATAACTGGGAATTGATTCCCTCTCAATCGTCGCTTGAAGATATCAAAAGCGAGGTATTAATTTATTTTTATATGAATCAAAATATTTGTATTCGATACAAAATAATAAAAATGACGATCGTTAAAATCACTAATGAAGTTTACGGGGTTTAGTATATATATTTGATATATATACTTGTTTTAATATTTTAAAATTTTTAAATTCCGCTGCGTAGGCCCCGTACGATTATAGCGAACCCAACAGTTTTTTCCCTCCCAGCCTCCTAATGTCCCGCCATCGCTTTCTAAGATGCAGACGCTGCCCAGGACGATGGCGCTCTTGGATTTCACTGCCCTGGTTTTGTTCGGCTCCTTGCCGGCGACCAAGATGACACTACCATCATCCACACTATTTTCTCCATCCTTTTTCCCTTCGAATCCTACGCCTATGCTGCATGGCTATTTTCGTGTAACCTCGGACTCTCCAGTGATAAACCCAACTTTTTTGCCTGTTCAGAAAAGGATGTCTCTTTTGGTCAACCCGGGCTCTCTTTTTGCGTGTCCAAATTTTGAATTGGGCGCTGGCCCATTACACCACCCTGCGACCCATCTCCAATAAGTTGCGGCCCATCTCCAACTAACTTCCCATTTGGAGCCCAACAGCAGCCCAGCTTTTTCCTCACCCTGTGTTGGATCCAGGCCCACTTCCAGCTGCCCACCTTCCAGCTCATCAAGAAGTGTCCAACTCAACCCCCATGCCTTTGACCCACTGATCGAAGATTTCTCGACGCTCTAGAAATCGTCTCTGCAATAGTACGGAGTCAACTGTAGATGCGGTGAGTTGTCCTGAGTCGTGTCTCTCGAGGATGGATATGATCGGCCGTCGGTTTTCTTATTCGTTCTTATCGTCGGTTCGATTAAGCTAATTTAACCCTAGAAAGCGATAGTCATTGTTCGGTTTTTATAACTAAGATTTAAATTAAAACTTAAGATTTAAAAACATTAAAACTTTTAAAGGAATTTAAAGCTAATTTTAATAACGATTAATTTAAACTAATTAACTATAAAAACTTAATTATTTGAAATTAGTAAAATGGAGGGAAAATTAAAGTCAACTTATTTGAATAAGTCAACAAAGTACTTAACATTAATTAAGGGTTTAAAAAGGAAAATCTTAATAAACTTTTACAACTTAGAAATTGATTTCAACTTAATAACTTAAAAGTATAAGTTCATAAGCTAGAAAGCTAGAAAATAAAGATAGGGATTTTAAAACGATCAAAACAACCACAAGCAAGAATCAAACTTCAACACAAGATCAAGATAAACTAACATGAGATGAGACTAAATTAAAGGAAAGAAGTTACCAAATGTACTTCATTACACAAAAGCTTGAATGAGAAAGCTTGGAAGTTAGACGATTCTTTAATAAAGGGAACTTAAAACAAAGCTTGAACACTAAACAACTAAGATCTAACCTCTTCGCAATATCCGAGAGGGGTTGCGTTGCTTTCCGACCTATTCTCTCTCGTTCTCTATATCTACCTCATAGCGTTCACCTTCCGAAAGATCGTCAAATCTCGAATTATCATCAACGACCGTGGGCACCGCCTCATCAAAGAAGGGTATCTCGTCGGGGTACGGTTTGTTTAGCTCACCCAAGTCATTGGCCATTTTGCTTAGCGTGGGTCTCCATGCGATCGAGGCTTCCAACGAGCTCGGCTAAGAGAGACTCCACGTCCGGGAGTGGGGACGTAGACGAATCTTGAAAGAGTGAGGTATAAGGGTCATCGCTCGGTTTATACGAGCTCGAGGCGGATAGATTGAAAGAATCGTAGCTCGAGGGTAGGTTGTAAGGATCGTAGCTCGAAGAATCGGAATTATAAATCGATGGAGCATACGATTCAAAATGGGGGTAAGAAGATGGAAGGGCGAGGGGAACATATAGATCGTCCAAACTCGGGTCAAAAAGAGCACGAGTCGGTGCATAAGGATCTATGCTCTGGTTGTGGGGGTATGAGTCATAATGATCGGAAGAGTAAATCCACTCTTTACCGATCGAAGCATACGGATCGTCATATTTGGGAGTTGTGTATGGATTTGGATATTCGGGAATTTGGATGTAAGGGTTGTCGTATGGCAAACTAGCTCGGTAGTTTGCCATCCTCGGCTGAATCAATCAAGCGGCGGAGGCGTCCTTTCGATCGTTCAGAGTGTGGGCGGGCAGAATCGGGCTTTCGAACAGGGTTTCCATCGTTCGCTTCTCGATTATTGGTGATACTAGCGGAGAGAACGGGATGTGGGACCACCCTGCACACACAACAAGCGACAAAAAGATTACGCGTATCGAATGTAAAATAATTAACTAACTAATATTTACGACGACAATAAGAATAATTAAGAATGCCATTGGCCTTAATCCATCCCCGGCAACGGCGCCAAAATTAGTAGGCAGTCGATCGACTGCTATGTCAAAAACTTCAAAACTCGCTGGAATTCAGTCGATTTTGGGGGTTCAGTCGATCGACCATATAAGCAGTCGATCGAATGAACATCCAGTCGGTCGACTGGATTCCATCGCCCGGCTCGATTTCTCGTCCTTTTCGCATCCGCCGGTTTATCGAACCTCGTCCGCTGCGCTTCCTTGCTTTGTCCGTCCATTCCCGAGTCGAGTATCGACGATCCCAAATGAGCGTGGGCCCCTCTTGGACGTCCTACGGCCAAGAAAAATGAAAACGTGAAAAACTACGAAAATTAATAACAAAATGTACAAAAACTAAGAAAATCTAGAAGTACGAAAAACGGCCAACCCGACTCCTAAAGCAACAAAAAGCAAGCGAAAAACACGCAACGTGAAACAAAAACGATAATGAAAATATATACAAAAAGATGCAAATCAACCACCCCACACTTAAAACGGTTGCTTGTCCTCAAGCAAAACTAACGTATATTTACAAAACTACCCCCGACCAACCCTAGGCTAATGCACAAAAATAGTTCAAGACGTCGTACGCTACGTTGTTTGTTAGCTTTGGCTAAAAGGACGACAATGTGATTTGCTAAGGTAATTTAGATCGACTTCCGAAACCTAAAAGGACTTAAACAATCCAACAAGTCGGTCTCCCCGTCCTTGCCCCGGCTAAGGTCTATCCACACTCGAACCGTTATTCGACTCCCGACTAGCCAAGATCATCAACACCTCTCTTTACAAAAGTATATTAAAAATTGAAACAAATGGAAAAACGTGCTATACAATAACTTCAAGGATTTATAACGTATCCTTGTTTATTCATCTCTTTTCGTATTTTTCTTTTCTTTTCTTTTTTTCTTTTCTTTTTTTCTTTTTTTTTATATGTACCGTAGACGTGAGGTACTTTCATAATAATGTGAAAATACGAGGCTATCAAAAGACTCCGATCATTCGTTGCTACTAGCAACTTTCGAATTTTTCGATCGAGCAAGTGGAGCAATTGATGACTCCAAATTACAACTAAAACCTATAGAGAGTGTTCAATGACGAGGGCTAGTCGAGGCACTAGTTCCAAACGAGCACAAGGATAGCACAAAGCTAAAACCGAACGGGAATCCCAACAAGTTAAACCACCTAAATCCACTAAATTCGATCGAAAATCTAAACATCCTAACAAATCATCAAAACCGCGTCACTTCGCCAAGGGTCCAAGCAATAATAGCACACACGTTTCTCAAACTAACACAAGCAAGCACACGACGAAATTAAAAACCTAGGACGATTCTAACCACCCCACACTTAAAACCTAGCAATGTCCTCATTGTGTAATTAAGCTAATAAAAGCGGTAAAAAGTTGTAGGGTAAAGAAAACGCCCCTATCTCCGGGCTCGTGTCGTCATGGTTGTGCAAAGGTCGTTGTCGGGAACCGAGGTAAGCAACAAGATATCTACATGGTTAGGCAAGGTGGAAAAATTTGCACAAAAATAAACTATCTACAAAAAATGAAAATATTTTTGAGTTTTTGCATTTTCTAATTTGTTTGGATTTTTTTTTTAATTTGTTTTGCGTTTTGAGAATAAAAGCGAAGATTAGGGTTTGTTGGGCAGTCGGTCGACTGCCCCATTCGGTCGATCGACCTCAGTCGATCGACTGTCGGCTGTCGATCGACTGCTRATGCCAAAAGTTCAGAATTGCCTGGAATCCAGTCGATGTTGAACCACCAGTCGATTTMGCAGTCGATCGACTACATACCAGTCGATCGACTAAGTATTCAGTCGATCGACTGCATTTCAGCAGCCAACCTCCATTTTTGATCCTCTTTTGTCCCAAGACTCCATGGCTGAACCTACACATACCTAAAAACTCCATTAACACTATTTAAAGATAATATATACACTACATCAAAAGAAAAACAAGAAGAAAGTTAGAAAGTCGTGGGTTGCCTCCCACGTAGCGCGTTTGGTTTACGTCGTTCGCTCGACGATTATACGAAAGTGTTATCCAGAATCCAAAAACAGGTGACGATCATGCCACGCCTTGGTGTTCTCGAGTAGACACACCGGGTGATCAGTATCACCAAGGCGGGCGCGTAGTGCAAGCCAGAAGATCGAGAAATCCAGAACGTGGGCTTGCTTCGGTGGTCGTAAGCGTGAGTAGTCGACCATCCACACGTGATCATCCCAAAATGGGTCGGCGTGCTTCTTCGTCTCCCCAACCGTTGTCCCCTTTCTCTCGACTTTAGAAATAGTCGTAGTCGGGCACGAGAGAGTAGGACCCAGCACATCTTCCTCCTCCTCTTCCACCTTTTCTTGTTTAAGTAGTAGCAAAGTTTCGGGTGGAGGCGAAAGAGGCTCGATCAGCTCCACATCCTCCAAGGCCGGCACAACTGCATCTTCCTCGCCTATAGCAGGTAAGCTCGATAATCCAAGTGCCATCGGCGACCCCGAAGATATCACCTCCTCACTTTCCACTACAACCTCTTCGCAATATCCGAGAGGGGTTGCGTTGCTTTCCGACCTATTCTCCTCGTTCTCTATATCTACCTCATAGCGTTCACCTTCCGAAAGATCGTCAAATCTCGAATTATCATCAACGACGTGGGCACCGCCTCATCAAAGAAGGGTATCTCGTCGGGGTACGGTTTGTTTAGCTCACCCAAGTCATTGGCCATTTGCTTAGCGTGGGTCTCCATGCGATCGAGGCTTCCAACGAGCTCGGCTAAGAGAGACTCCACGTCCGGGAGTGGGGACGTAGACGAATCTTGAAAGAGTGAGGTATAAGGGTCATCGCTCGATTTATACGAGCTCGAGGCGGATAGATTGAAAGAATCGTAGCTCGAGGGTAGGTTGTAAGGATCGTAGCTCGAAGAATCGGAATTATAAATCGATGGAGCATACGATTCAAAATGGGGGTAAGAAGATGGAAGGGCGAGGGGAACATATAGATCGTCCAAACTCGGGTCAAAAAGAGCACGAGTCGGTGCATAAGGATCTATGCTCTGGTTGTGGGGGTATGAGTCATAATGATCGGAAGAGTAAATCCACTCTTTACCGATCGAAGCATACGGATCGTCATATTTGGGAGTTGTGTATGGATTTGGATATTCGGGAATTTGGATGTAAGGGTTGTCGTATGGCAAACTAGCTCGGTAGTTTGCCATCCTCGGCCGAATCAATCAAGCGGCGGAGGCGTCTTTCGATCGTTCAGAGTGTGGGCGGGCAGAATCGGGCTTTCGAACAGGGTTTCCATCGTTCGCTTCTTCGATTATTGGTGATACTAGCGGAGAGAACGGGATGTGGGACCTACCCTGCACACACAACAAGCGACAAAAAGATTACGCGTATCGAATGTAAAATAATTAACTAACTACTATTTACGACGACAATAAGAATAATTAAGAATGCCATTGGCCTTAATCCATCCCCGGCAACGGCGCCAAAATTTGATCGAAGATTTCTCGACGCTCTAGAAATCGTCTCCGCAATAGTACGGAGTCGACTGTAGATGCGGTGAGTTGTCCTGAGTCGTGTCTCTCGAGGATGGATGTGATCGGTCGTCGGTTTTTCTTATTCGTTCTTATCGTCGGTTCGATTAAGCTAATTTAACCCTAAAAAGCGATAGTCATTGTTCGGTTTTTATAACTAAGATTTAAATTGAAACTTAAGATTTAAAAACATTAAAACTTTTAAAGGAATTTAAAGCTAATTTTTAAAACAATTAATTTAAACTAATTAACTATAAAAACTTAATTATTTGAAATTAGTAAAATGGAGGGAAAATTAAAGTCAACTTATTTGAATAAGTCAACAAAGTACTTAACATTAATTAAGGGTTTAAAAAAGGAAAATCTTAATAAACTTTTACAACTTAGAAATTGATTTCAACTTAATAACTTAAAAGTATAAGTTCATAAGCTAGAAAGCTAGAAAATAAAGATAGGGATTTAAAACGATCAAAACAACCACAAGCAAGAATCAAACTTCAACACAAGATCAAGATAAACTAACATGAGATGAGACTAAATTAAAGGAAAGAAGTTACCAAATGTACTTCATTACACAAAAGCTTGAATGAGAAAGCTTGGAAGTTGGACGATTCTTCATAAAGGGAACTTAAAACAAAGCTTGAACACTAAACAACTAAGATCTAAGTTAGATTAATCCATAACTAATTTATAGGAATTATAAAAATTAAAATAAGCCAAAATATGAAAAGTTGGAGAAAAAGCTGTTTGGGGAGCTTCCTTGGGGGAGAAAGCTATCAGGAGCAAGTTGCCCTCTGAAATGACGTCTGATTGCTTAAATCTTCAAAATTGCTGCTTTTCAGTCGATCGACTGAAAAAGCAGTCGATCGACTGGCAGTCGATCGATCATGTCGGCAGTCGATCGACTGCGATGTCAAAATAGCCTGAAGCCCTGTAATTTGGTCGATCTCTTGAGGATCCAGTCGATCGACAGCAGTCGGTCGGCCAAGTAGGCAGTCGATCGACTGCTATGTCAAAAACTTCAAAACTCGCTGGAATTCAGTCGATTTTGGGGGTTCAGTCGATCGACCATATAAGCAGTCAATCGACTGAACATCCAGTTGGTCGACTGGATTCCAGCGCCCGGCTCGATTTCTCGTCCTTTTCGCGTCCGCCGGTTTATCGAACCTCGTCCGCTGTGCTTCCTTTCTTTGTCCGTCCATTCCCGAGTCGAGTATCGACGATCCCAAACGAGCGTGGGCCCCGCTTGGATGTCCTACGGCCAAGAAAAACGGAAACGTGAAAAACTACGAAAATTAATAACAAAATGTACAAAAACTAAGAAAATCTAGAAGTACGAAAAAACGGCCAACCCGACTCCTAAAGAAACAAAAAGCAAGCGAAAAACACGCAACGTGAAACAAAAACGATAATGAAAATATGTACAAAAAGATGCAAATCACCCACCTCCCGAGCTCAGCGGACCCGTCCGCCCACCTTCCCTCTCTGGTGACTCACTCTTTTGGGGCGCCCCTGATTAAGAAAGGCGATTATTTTTGGGTCACCATTGACGAAGCGAGATATTAATATCATGTTAAAATGCTACGTGATTCGCTTATAGGCTGTCTACTTCAACCAAAGGGTCAAAACCCCTTTCTCTCATTGACACCAAAACCGCTTTGACAGACATTTGGAAAACTCATGGCTGTGGAAACTTGTTCCTCTTGGCAAAGGATTCTTCAGCATCTTATTTTCCTCTTTCGATGGCAGGGCACGTGCATTTGCCAAATCCTCTTGGAATCTTGGCACTAGATCTATTCGGCTCTTTCCTTGGACCTAGACTTTAATCCATACAAAACCACCTCGGCTTCACCACAGGTTTGGATTCGCATTTATGAGTTGTCGATCGAATACTGGGATAGCTCTTTTATCATGAATATTGCTAGGGTTGTGGGTACGCCTTTACAAATTGACTAGCGTTCTATTAATGGCTCGGTTGGCCATTTTTTTCGTGTGTTGGTTGAGATTAACCTTAAAAATACCCTGCATGAGATGATAATGATTGATGGGGAGGATAATTTGAGTATATTTCCATTGGGTATGATTACTTGCCGGATTTCTGTTCTTTTTGCAAAATGGTTGGGCATCTTGTTGGTTCTTGCCCCTCTTATAAACCTCGTGTCGCTCAGAACGTCGATAGGGACGTTGGCATACAGTTAACACTAGACATTCTCATCGACGTTCTGATTCTCATGAGCATCAGGTCCGTAACCGTATGGATTTCCGCCCGACTCTCGAGCCTACTAATCCTTCTCTAACAACTTCTAACACCTTTTAAGTACTACAAGTTGAAGCCTGCACGGGTCTTTCGCACCTCCTACCTCGGAGCCTACTTCGAGGTCCGAGCCGTTATCTCCCGCCCCCATGAACACGGCTCCTAAAGCCGCCGCTACTCTTGTTACTCCGTCTGGTTTGGAAGGGAAGGACTACTCGCTTCTGAGCCTTCTAATAGTGGCTCAGACAATGGTGAGCACATAACTGCACAACTTTGCAAGAAGAACCAGTCGACCATTTGCAGATCGGCTGAGATTGTTTGTGACACCTCTCGACAGCTTGTACTTTATGAGGAACCTGCTTCAACAACTTCTTCAAGCAAGGGTTTTGTTGATCAGGTGGACATGGGTTCTTTGGATAAGGTTTCTCCTCCGATGCAACATACTCCAACAACCTGCCTTGCACGTGAAGAAGACATTATAGTTGATGATTCGGAGATTGGTAGCCAACATCGCACCCCTCTTTTTCGTAAACCTGCCATTGATCGTGAATTAATTGATATAACTAAAAAATTACAACAGGAGTCTTCTACTCCTTTCATTGTTGATGATACAAAATCCTCTCCTGCCCTTCACCTTTTGAGTATCGCTTCTAGACAATCTTGGGCAGATATTGCTGAATATGAAGATTCTACTCCTATACGCATAACTCCAAAGAGTTCTCTTAATTGGGGCACTACTACAGAAACAGCTTTCTAAGGCTGTTAATTAAAAGAGGTTCATTGAAAACCGCCTTGAAAATACTTTTAATGGCGGTTGTGGCTAAAACCGCCGTTAAAAAGGTTATTTTATGGCGGTTTCCTCAAAACCGACGTTAAAATTGGATATCAACTTATTTTAACGACGGTTTTAACAAAACCGCCGTAAAAACTCGCACATTCTACGGCGGTTATTTGAGAACCGCCGTGAATTAATAGGTATTCGCGGTGGTTTCTTAAGAACCGACGTTAATTAGTTCACAGGTTCATTAGTTCGCTAGATTTAATGTCGGTTCCATTAGAACCGTCGTAAATGTGAAGACATTTAATGGCGGTTCCATTAGAACCGCCGTAGAATGTAGTCTGCCATGTCACCGATCCTGGTTTGGCTCAACCAAGTTGTTCTAATCGTTGATTCGTGTCTTATCCGACGATCTACATTTGCCCATTTTTTAGAACCTAAATTCCTTCTTCCCGACAATATTTTTCATTATTCTTCTTCTTTTACTCTTCGACGATCTTCATTATTTTTCAAACTAATTCACCCATTCCAAACCCTAACCCCGATGTGATTGAGCCGAACTTTTGTGCTCCTTTCAAAATTAAATTCCGGCTAACAAGTACGCGTCTACGTTTGAAAGGGTTTAGTTCGCCCGCAAGAGAACGGGGTCACTTGTAGACTGGCAAGTTAACTCGAGTCGATCTCTCGAGGAAGACTAATCGGAAATAGTTTTTGAGTTTGTTTTACGAATGAGAAAATAATAAAAAGCTACACTAAACACGCGGACAAGGGGGTTCTTGTTTTGAGAATTTTAATATCTAAACGATGATTTATACTACGAGCAATTTAAACTATTCTTGCAAGGAGAGCGTCAATCACCATGCAAGAACTTAACTAAAGTTAATAAAAGCTTTAATAATGTAATTCAACTTTTAAAAGATTAATAAAATGGGGTCTAGGGCCTTAGAGTCGTCTCCACGATCGTTTGGCATTTCGTCGAACACTTAGTATACGAGCTAGGGTTGTCAATCCCAACTCGTAGATCAAATGCTCGACGATCCCAATCGATAGTTCTAAACGATTCCGGGCACTAGACCCGTAAATTCTAATTAGCAATCATTGACAAATTCAATATCATAAACACAATATCCAACTCAAGATAATGCAAATTAACTAGTTAACGCTAAACGAATCCTCACGAAACCGTTCATAAGAAACCAAGAACAATAATCCAAACAAAATATCACAAGATCATAATATAAACAAGGATTACGAACATGAAATCCAAACTAATTAACAAGAACAGGGTTTAGAGTTTACAAAATTCCGAGAAAATACTATCCAAGATAACCACGAGGAGTCCTTGCTAAATCCAGCTATCCCGGGGATGAAATGTACCTCGCTGAATCCTGGGAGCTTGTCACGAGCCTCCGTCTGCAGCGGTTATCACCAACTAATCAAATGAAAGGAAAAACGATTCAAGAACGCTCTCGGGTTGTCATCCCCAAGAGGTTAGAGATTGTCTTCTCGACCCGGTTTGTCACGAACCGGACGAGGGATTATTGGTTCATGGATGGGTTGTGTATGGTGTTTTTCGTGTCTCTGAATGTGGATGAGTTCTTAGCCTTTTGTAGCCATCAAATAGCCCTTCCGTAACTGAAAATCTCCACAAAATCCGAGTTTGTAACGCTTACATCCGATCTGATAGTCTCCCAGTCCGATCGGAGGGATCATTCTGCCAGAATTTCTAACACTGGATTTTGACACTGGTTAACCAGTGTGGATGACAGACCCAGTGTCAGGTGTAAAATACCAAATCAGGGCCCAATTTCTTTGAAACTCCACTCGCGGGCCCACATTCATCCACCTTAACACCGAAAAACTTCAAAATACCTAAAATAAACATAAAATGTGGTAAAATAAGTCGGAGATACATAAATACAAAAATATACTCAATCAATCCATCTTATACCCAAAATTAGCAACAAATATAACTAAAACACTAGCCAAATATACCAAAAATCGTGACAAATACATGCGAGTCAACCACCCCATGCTTTATTGGTTTTTTCGTTCTCGAACAAACAAAGAAATCAAAACCACATAAGCATGAAAGTAGCTAGATCAAAGAGTCATGTTGTGCATACCATATAGTTTTACAAATATAATCACTTTTGTCGAAAACTCTTAAGCTAAGCTCGTGTTACCTTTTCACCTTGAAATCAAAAGAATGCGTCCTTACAAAAGGGAAATATATATAATGGTGCACTCATTCGCTCGTGTTTTTCAAAAGGTACGTGTATATGCTCGAATCAACATAGACATACATTCAAGGACTCGTGAAAATCAAAGACTCGTACATCACATATGTGTGCACATTTAATCAAGAATCGGATTAGGACTTTCTAGGGTTGTAATGTAGGCTCTTTGGTAAGGTATGTCATATATAAAGATGTGTGGCTAACTTGCGAACAAACGCAATCAATAACTCACTCAATCTAAGATCTTAAACATAGAGCATAATTTTGCTCCTCATTCTTCCCAAACAACCATATACCATTTTTTTTAGCCTTTTATAGCTAAGGCTATTTCTAACCCCAAAACCCGAAATTTTGCCTTTATAAATAGGCTTTGTTTTTAACATCTCGATGCTCTTATGAACTTAAGCACCCTTAATTTCCATTTTTTTTTACTTTTCTTTCTTTATCCCTTTTTTTCCCTTTTTTTAATAGTATCCCACTAATCCCCACCCTCCAATCGTCATATCTCAATAAAACAATGATAAATAAACTCTCAGCTCACAAACTTAAATGAAATAAGAGCTACAATTAAGCTCGTGGCTAACAAAGAGATGGAATAAAGGCTCAAGGGGGCTCATTAGGGATTTTTAATGGTTTTTATTTATGAATAAGGCCGAAAATAGGTTTTATATGTGCCTATCGTCATTTCCAACACCAAATGTACACATGCATCTTTAGAGACTTCTCAATACACTTGTCGAATCAAAACATGAAATGTTGATAAACACACAAGGCTCCTTACTAGGGTTTTATTCAAACTTTTGAAAACAAGGTAATCGAGTTTTAAAAAGCTTCGCAAAATTGCTAACGACTAAGTGTTATTTTAAATAAATATATATAAGTAGGTTTTGAAAAATTTTGCACTAAACAAGCTCAAAAGACTCTAACGAAAGATCACACAATACATGATTCTAACAGGCAAGCCAGTACAAACACAAATAAGAATGGGAATGATTTCAACAAACGTTGACAAAAACAGTTGGTTGATACGCACGTCGTCAAAAAGAAAGACTCACACAGAACCATTCGACCGAAATGACTACGCATGCATAATACGACTATCCCCCTCTCCTACAAACAAAAGTAAGCAATGTCCGCATAGCTATTATACAAATTAACCCAAGGAAAAAGGAAAATGTCGAATAAGTTATCATGCGAATAATTGGTCAAATGGTTATACAAACACCCGAGCACAAAACACATAACAAAATCACTAAAAATGAAAAATGAGAGTTGGGATAGAAAGTGATACAATACTGGGGCTCGGGCCCGCCTAAGTTTCCATGCCGTCCAGAGGGAAAGATGGAACTATACAAATGGAGCGATGGTTTCAAGTAAGTCTGCTGCTTCCATCCGACCGGTCACTGCACCACTCCGATCAGACAACGGTCCAGTGTGTTCCGTCCGACCGGTCATCTCCTCTCATCCGGTCGGACAGCAGTCCAGTGTGCTTTGTCCGACCGGTCACTTTCCCTCGTCCGATCGAATGTCCTGGAAAAGCATCATTTCCCACACTCTTGCTGCACAACTCAACAAATCATTACCACACTTATCCAACTCAAGTTAATCACGAACAAAAATATGTACCGAAAAATAAAATTGAGAAAATTCTAAATTAAGCTAGAAAAATAATACCTTGGGTTACCTCCCAAGAAGTGCAACTTTTTACGTCTTTTGCTCGACGGCTTACAAAAGTGACGTTATCCGGGATCCAGAAATAAATGACGATCGTGCCACGCCTTAGTGTTCTCCAAGAGCAAAAGCGGTTGATGAAGATTACCAAGGTAGGCACGATAAGAAGGTCCCATGATTAGAGAATCAAAAGCTCCAACCGGCTTTGGAGGTCGAAAACGTGAGTAATCGATGACCAAAAAGAGATCGAAAGTCAGCCAGAGTGCGGAACAATGCTCAGTCACCGAAATGACTAGGAAATCGGTCGAACAAAAGGAATGATCATCGAACCGTCCCAAACTCCTTCTTGATTGTCAAAGTTAAAATTGGTCAAAGCATCGGGTAGAACGCAATGCGGCTCAACAAACACAACATCCTCCAAATCCGGTAACACAACTCCAACATCTCCACAAAGAGCAAGTAAGTCCGAGTCGTCAACATCCTCTCTCGGAACCTCCAATGGCAACACCCATACACTATTACCCAAAATTTCATATTCAATCGCAAAAGAGGCAATCTCATCCAAATCCTCAAACTCTATCTCCTCACAAACCTCTCCCAAACAAGTGTTCATGCTCGAATCCCCAACATCCAAGATAGGCTTCACCACATCAAAAATCGGCAGCTCATCAAAAGTAAGCCGCTCCTCCTCATTGCGGTTAACCGAGTAAGAATCATTATCGAATGGAGCATTGGGATGATTGTAAATTTGTTGGTTTTCCCTCTCTTCCAAGGAAACCATAATTTGACCCAACATCATCTCCATATTCTTCATGAGTCGCTCAGTCGATTGCGCCAAACTCTGATTGGATTGTGAAATTTTGTCCCACTGATGAATAGTCTCTTGCTTCCGCGCCAAAAATTGATCATTTGGTATATATTCTTCATGGCTCGGATAGTATGGAATCGAGTCGGGAGGGGCATAAGATTCGTAGCTCGGAAAGGAAGAATTAAACTCGGATGGAGCATACGAGTCATATCCCGTGTAATAAGAAGGTGAGGCGGAGGGAGCGTATGAAGGTTCAAAACTCGGATTGTAGTGGTTGGGTGAAGCATGTGGATCATTAAGGCTCACGTTGTAAAAATTTGGAGGTGGGGCCCATTCAGGTGAGAATGTCTCCATGAAACAATCATACACTTCCTCCCACGTGTTCAAGTAATCGGGCTCTAGATTTGTCAACCATTTTCTCGCCCGATCCTTTAATGTAAAGATGAAGAGTTTCCTCCTCACTTCATTCCTTGTAAGGCCTAAAAGGGGGAAGGTTCTTGTTATGGCGTGGTACTCTTGGATGAATTCGAACGGATCCTCACTCGAAAGCCCATGAAATACCAGGAGTTGCTCATAGTAGAACTCATCCGGATTGTAGTCTCGCATCGCTTGACTCCGTTGAGTGGTCGGTCAAAGATCAAAATAAGCGAACGGGTTAGACATTCTTTCTTTCTCTCTTATTTTTTTTTTTTTAAAATGACTTGTTGAATCTTGGTCGTCAAAGTACCTTGCAATCACAACACTCAACGCACAAGATTAAACGCACCAGTAGATAATAACAAAAACGAACAAAAAGAAAATCACAAACGAACACGAAACACAAATAAAACCAATAAAAACACAAACAAAGATCACGAAGAACAAACACAGAAATTACAACCTTTAGCCTTCCCCGGCAACGGCGCCAAATTTTGAGCCGAACTTTTGTGTTCCTTTAAAAATTAAATTCTGGTTAACAAGTACGAGTCTACGTTTGAAAGGGTTTAGTTCGCCCGCAAGAGAACGGGGTCACTTGTAGACTGGCAAGTTAACTCAAGTCAATCTCTCGAGGAAGACTAATTGGAAATAGTTTTTGTGTTTGATTTACGAATGAGAAAATAATAAAGAGCTACAATAAACACACGGACAAGGGGGTTTTTGTTTTGAGAATTTTAATATCTAAACAATGATTTATACTACGAGCAATTTAAACTATTCTTGCAAGGAGAGCGTCAATCACCATGCAAGAACTTAACTAAAGTTAATAAAAGCTTTAATAATGTAATTCAACTTTTAAAAGATTAATAAAATAGGGTCTAGGGCCTTAGAGTCGTCTCCACGATCGTTTGGCATTTCGTCGAACACTTAGTATACGAGTTAGGGTTGTCAATCCCAACTCGTAGATCAAATGCTCGACAATCCCAATCGATGGTTCTAAACGATTTCGGGCACTAGACCCGTAAATTCTAATTAGCAATCATTGACAAATTCAATATCATAAACACAATATCCAAATCAAGATAATGCAAATTAACTAGTTAACGCTAAACGAATCCTCACGAAACCGTTCATAAGAAACCAAGAACAATAATCCAAACAAAATATCACAAGATCATAATATAAACAAGGATTACGAACATGAAATCCAAACTAATTAACAAGAACAGGGTTTAGAGTTTACAAAATTCCGAGAAAATACTATCCAAGATAACCACGAGGAGTCCTTGCTAAATCCAGCTATCCCGGGGATGAAATGTACCTCGCTGAATCCTGGGAGCTTGTCACGAGCCTCCGTCTGCAGCGGTTATCACCAACTAATCAAATGAAAGGAAAAACGATTCAAGAACGCTCTCGGGTTGTCATCCCCAAGAGGTTAGAGATTGTCTTCTCGACCCGGTTTGTCACGAACCGGACGAGGGATTATTGGTTCATGGATGGGTTGTGTATGGTGTTTTTCGTGTCTCTGAATGTGGATGAGTTCTTAGCCTTTTGTAGCCATCAAATAGCCCTTCCGTAACTGAAAATCTCCACAAAATCCGAGTTTGTAACGCTTACATCCGATCTGATAGTCTCCCAGTCCGATCGGAGGGATCATTCTGCCAGAATTTCTAACACTGGATTTTGACACTGGTTAACCAGTGTGGATGACAGACCCAGTGTCAGGTGTAAAATACCAAATCAGGGCCCAATTTCTTTGAAACTCCACTCGCGAGCCCACATTCGTCCTCCTTAAAATCGAAAAACTTCAAAATACCTAAAATAAACATAAAATGTGGTAAAGTAAGTCGGAGATACATAAATACAAAAATATACTCAATCAATCCAACTTATACCCAAAATTAGCAACAAATATAACTAAAACACTAGCCAAATATACCAGAAATCATGACAAATACATGCGAGACAACCACCCCATGCTTTATTGGTTTGTTCGTACTCGAAAAAATGAAGAAATCAAAACCACGTAAGCATGAAAGTAGCTAGATCAAAGAGTCATGTTGTGCATACAATATAGTTTTACAAATACTAACACTTTTGTCGAAAACTCTTAAGCTAAGTTCGTGTTACCTTTTCACCTTGAAATCAAAAGAATGCGTCCTCATAAAAGGGAAATATATATAATGGTGCACTCATTCGCTCTTGTTTTTCAAAAGGTAAGTGTATATGCTCGGATCGACATAGACATACATTCAACGACTCGTGAAAATCAAAGACTCGTACATCGCATATGTGTGCACATTTAATCAAGAGTCGGATTAGGACTTTCTAGGGTTGTAATGTAGGGTCTTTGGTAAGGTATGTCATATATAAAGATGTGTGGCTAACTTGCGAACAAACACAATCAATAACTCACTCAATCTAAAATCTTAAGCATAGAGCATAATTTTTCTCCTCATTCTTCCCAAACAACCATATACCATTGTTTTTAGCCTTTTATAGCTAAGGCTATTTCTAACCCCAAAACCCGAATATTTGCCTTTATAAATAGGATTTGTTTTTAATATCTCGATGCTCTTATGAACTTAAGCACCCTTAATTTCCATTTTTTTTACTTTTCTTTCTTTATCCCTTTTTTTTCAATAGTATCCCACTAATCCCCACCCTGCAATTGTCATATCTCAATAAAACAATGATAAATAAACTCTCAGCTCACAAAATTAAATGAAATAAGAGTTACAATTAAGCCCGTGGCTAACAAAGAGATGGAATAAAGGCTCAAGGGGGCTCATTAGGGATTTTTAGTGGTTTTTATTTATGAATAAGGCCGAAAACAGGTTTTATATGTGCCTATCGTCATTTTCAACACCAAATGTACACATGCAACTTTAGAGACTTCTCAAAACACTTATCGAAACAAAATGTGTGTAGTAGACTAATAATTGAATGTCTAATATGTAATGATTTTTAATTTATCCCGGAACTTCTAAATCAGGTGTCGAAGAATGCAGCTTCAGAGGCACAACACGGTTGGAGTTGATGAAAAGCAAGACTGAGCAAAACACATTATCTTACTCCAAAAATGGTCCTCAAGACCTATGGCCTAGTTTTTCAAATTATGTTCTTAAACATTCATTGTCGATCGATTCTCAAGAAGCTGTAGTTTACATGTATTTCTTCGACTCTGGTGGCGGATCGTATCCCAAGATTATATCCAACGCTCAAGGGAAATGGTTTAAGCACAAATCCAAAGAGGTTAATCCTGACTCAAGGTAGCAAAAGTTTGATTTATTTATTTTTATTCCAACTTTATTATATGTTTCTATTATATGATCGTTTACCGAGAACTTTTATTTTCACAGGTTCCTGAGATAATATTTTGGCACATTCCAAGCGAAGCGTATAAAGAAGTGGCTCCAAAGTCCGATTTACAACAACATTGTGTAGGCTCGATTTTCTCGGAGGATGTAGCTGCTCAAGAAGATGATATGGGAATTATGAAAGTTATTGAAGAAAGGCCTTCTGTTAAGGTAAGGCTTTGGGTTAATTTACAAAAATTACCTATGATGTTTAGCCTAATTGTAGAAAGATCCAATTATTATCTGAGAAAAATAATAAATACTCCTTGTAATATTAAAAATAATCGATAAATAATTATGTACGGAAGGTGCAATTTGTAAAATAGAAATAAATATTAAGAGGGGGGGGGGGGGGGGGGGGGGGGGGAATTACATTTTTAGTACATTATGTTGGCCACTTTCCAGAAAAGGTACGTGATGTTGGCCAGCATCAAACTACGTCTATTAAGTTGGCAAATTCATCAAATATGGTACAAAAAAGCCAAATCGAGCTTTGATGC
>BMAC01000738.1:378889-389262 GCA_014905375.1 Phtheirospermum japonicum | reverse complement strand
CGATCCCGAATCGTCATCACCACAAACTAATATCTTCAATCCCTTTCGATGGGTGACACGCGACACGGCAACATATAACTAACCGTGACTGAACACGGGATTCTTCAGATAAAGGCCGACGTTCGAGAGCGATTGACCCTGACTCTTATTTCTTTTCATTTTCTTATTTATTTGGGGCCTGTAAATTATTTATTTAATTTTTTTCCTCGATTGTTTTTTTTCATTCAGTATAGACAATCGTGAATTTATAAATCAGCCGAATCATAATTAAAAGCATCAAACAATATTTATAACAAAATGGAAATATTAACATATGACAATATACAATTTTTATGGGTATAAGTTAAAGTCATTAAAAAAATATTATAACAAATAGAAAAGTGAAAATTCTGTTTCTGCAAATCCGAAATTGTACGGCCACACAGAAATAAGACGGGAATTCAAATTGTGCTGAAAAGTCAACAATGATATTTAAATAAAAAAAAAAAACAGTTGAAAAGTCAAAAAAAGTGAAAATTCTGTTTCCTAATTTATAGGTGCAAATCTGAAATTCACGGCCAAACATAAATAATAAGACGTTAATTCAAATTGTGCAGAAAAGTCAACAATGGCTGGAATATTTAAATTAAAAAAAAAAAGTTGAAAAGTCAACAAAAGTGGCTTTTGTGCCAAAAAAATTTCCATTTAAGAAAAGAAAACAGTTTTGCCGGGAGACAAAACAATTGCCTCAAATAGAAAACATTGTTATTATATATATATAGAGAAAAATATTCTTTACCTCCTGAACTATGACCATTTTGACACTTTGCCTCCTAAACTTTTTTTTCGTGCAAAGTACCTCCTAAACTGTGCGAGTTTTGCACTTAACCTCCTGAACTCCCATTTTTGGTTGAAATCCTAACCGAATCTCACTCGTGTGACATGCACGCTAACATATAAGGGGTAAAATTGACTTTCCATCTCCTCCTCATGACTCCTGCTCAAAACAATGGCACGTGAGCACTCGTGTGATCTTTTAAGATAATGTTCACATTAATATATGTATACACGTAAGATTTAGTACCTACGTAGTGCTCACGTGCCATTATTTTGAGCGGGAGTCATGAGTACGAGATAGAAAGTCAATTTTACCCCTTATATGTTAGCGTGCATGTCACACGAGTGAGATCCGGCTAGAATTTCCACCAAAAATGGGAGTTCAGGAGGTTAAGTGCAAAACTCGCACAGTTTAGGAGGTAATTTGCATGAAAAAAAAGTTTAGGAGGCAAAATGTCAAAATGGTCATAGTTCAGGAGGTAAAAAATATTTTTCTCTATATATATATACACAGATATGACCTTAATCATATATACTCTATATATAATCGGTTGGTTTCGCATCTCGTATGCCGGTTCAACCTAGCATGAGGAAGATAGGAGATATTTTGTCAGGGGAAAAAAGTAAACATAAATAAAAAGATGAGAGATATTTTGTTTAGAAGTCGATGGCTTAGATATTTTAGGATCCTCCAAAAATATCTGACCTTTTCCTTTATGTGAGCATATCTCGTCTGGCTGACACGTGGAAAAGCGCGACACTTGGCACCTTCTTTATGATATTTCCCTGATCATATAAAGTGCAAAAAGAAAAACCCAATTCAAGAACGAAAAGAGAAAAGGAAAAAATAATTCTTGTTAATCGCAAAACCCAAGTCTATCTTCATAAGTATAATTATTTTACTGAGATTTTCAGTTCTTTATTATCTTTTTTTCTTTATTTTGCGTTTTGAGTTTCGGGACCAGGCCAGGGTCATGGATGATTCGGTGGATTCATCTGGGCTGCCTCCAAGAACTTCCATGGAGCAAGAAGAGACTTCTACTTTGGTGGTAAATTACTGTTCTTTTTCTTTTTCTAATATTGTTCAAATTGTGTTTGTAATTGGAAAAGATGGAGTATTTATTAATATTTCACTATTTGTTGGTACAGTAATTATTTTTGGATATATTAATCTTAAACAATATATATGTTCATTATTATTTTGTTGTAGATCGGTCTGAATTTGCTTAGTATATAGTGGGAGTTAGAATACTTTTTAATGATATTCTTTGAAAATCATGGCATGAGTGACTAGGTATGTTTTTTAAAACTTGAATCATTGATTAATGTTGTCTTGCGTAGTTTTTGGGTTCTTCATATTTGTAGATTGAGATTTTTATCTTTCTTCCAAGAAATTTTGTATATGGTTCATTAAGCAGCATATTCTTTTTATTTAGTCTATCATTCTACACATTTTTTTTTTTGGGGGGGGGGGGGGGGGTTGAAGTTTTTAAATTGAAATCAACAAAATAGCTACACATTTTCGTGTTTGTCTTCCATATTTGTGTGTATTTAATGTTATTTAATTAATTTGTTTTTTTTTGCTGAATGCATGGTTTATTATGCACTTCGATTTTATATGTTTATTCTTGCAATAAATATCTTTTTGTACATAAAATTCCCTAATCTCCTTCTTCTTACATTCTCAGGAGACAGAATCGAAGCCCACTGAGTGGACGAACGAGAAACACAGCCTGTTTCTCAAATCTATGGAATCTACATTTGTCGACCAGCTGTACAAATCATTAGACTTGTCCGGCTGGCACTCTCATAAGAACTCCTCGACCGGGCCAAAATCATCCAAGCACAAACTAAATAGCATCCGCGCTTCACCCGGCCAGGTTTGAACTCTAATAATGTGCATTGTGCAACTAAACATTTATGTTTATGTATTAACCTATTGTTTTACCTGTGTATGTAGTTTAAGGTTCTTCGTAATGGAAGTTGGTCTAAGCTCGACTTTCGAGGAGATGAATCTGAAGTTGGCGAACAAGAGGAATCTAAAGTCCCGTCGGCGAATCCATGGATCCATCATTATAGGAATTCGAAAATGCAGACGATCAGAAAGTTTCCAGTTTCCGCAAACACTCCTTTAACAGATACTGAGAATCAAAATCGTGCGCATAACTTTCAACTACGGCACCATCACTCCGTAGGCAGTAATACAGGTATTGTGATTCCCAATAATGCTTTTTTTTTTCTAGGTTAATCACAAAAATTATCCTTGATGTCCATTCAAATTGTTTAAAAAAAAAAATTACAAAAAACATTTTTTGATTTACTAGTACTTTCTTGATATTTGTTTCCATTTTACGAATTGCATCGTTAAGAGAGTTTTTTTTTTTTTTTTTGGGTTTGAGATTCTCGGTGTTAGTAATTTTCATTGATAACTGGATCTTTTCGTAATTAAAGCTAAACCTTAGGGGTGTTTTTTGTAATTTCCCCATTCTTTATTCTATCTGAATATAGAATGAGTTTTTTTATCATCCTTGCATTTCGGTAACGATTTTTCATGGCATCAAAATAAAGTCTAGAATGTATAAAGACAAATATTTATTTGATAAGTTTTCTTTGTCTAATGAAAGAAAAAAAAAAGTAAATAAAACAAACAGGTTTATGGCATTACTGTTAAAAAGCTGTTTAAGTTTTCTAGTGTGACCTCCTTTTTTCTTAATCAGAGATGATGGGTCAGAACTTCACTGATGAAGCCCTTGAAGAAGAGAAATTGAGAAGGATATCGAAGACACCGAGGACAAACACAGATACAGATTCTAGTAACGATCAAGTAATTAGAATGTTCTTTTGAAAAATGCACAGAACCATAAACCAACAATTTTATATAATTACAATGCTCTTTTTCTCATCTTATATGATTCTTAATTATTTCTCAGGTTGTGCCTTCCGGCAATTCTGTTCAAGACCACAATTTTTGTGATGATCCTGTCCATGTACTTCCTGAAGAATAGAGGGTCCTGTGTATATCTCATATCGAGTAAGATCTCCAATGTAAACATGAGATGTCTGAGGCATATTGATTTAAAGAATAATTACTTCTGAATTTAGCCTGATTATAAAAAATCCGTTAATTTTCAAAATTACAAATACCCCCCCCCCCCCCCCCCTCACTTTGCTTTTATTATTTTACAACACCCACCCCCTAAATGGGTGAACATGTCAGAGAGTTTTGTAGTTTTGAAGGATAACAGTTTTTTTAATTACTACTACTACTACTACTATTATTATTATTATTATTATTATTATTATCATTCATATTTTAATTTTTTTGGTAATTTGGCTAAATCTCAAGGTAGTATTTGTAATTATTCTTAAATTTAATATATACTGTGACTCGTAACTTTATTTCGAACGCTGGCAAAGGAGAGCCACGGAGTAAGGGATATGGAGGCAAGATTTACCGCAATCAGCCGCACTCTCCAAGAACTCACTAAGAGCGGTAGTTCCTTTGTGGTTTGGCGCGAACTCGGTCACTTGATGACGAAAAAAAAGAAGGAAAAAAAATGTAGTTCTAATATTCTGGAAAGAGTATATGTTCTTAATCAAGTTATGGCAGTTGGTGTCTTGTATAACATTCGCAGGCATTTTTCAACTACAAGGATTATAGCAGAAATGTCATTTCAACAGTCCATTTATCATATATATTAGCTGAAATTAAGTTTCACGCAAATATAGATTGTTTTGGTGCTTTCTGTCAGGATTATTATATAACTATATATGCTGGTGGGTTTTGATGCTGTGTTGCAGGAGAAACAAAGAAGGCTCCATTTGAATGGATTTTTTTTATTATATTTTTGTTAAGCTTTGAATGGATGGATTTGAACTTACATAATAACAAATTCATTGAACTTGGATATAATGGATTTCAAATCCTAAAAATTTCTACTTTGAGCGATTTTATGAGTTTGTACTGAATTTAAACCCACCTTGAATGAAGAAGGTGGTTTGCAAACTCCGAGAAATTGATTGTTCGAAATAACTTAAGGACTTGGGAGTGTCGGAGAACTCTTTAAAAACAAAAAATCTTTAGCTTTAGTGCGATTCTCCACAAGAAGTAGTGTTGTTAAATTTTAACATTCGCGAATAAAAACTAATTCGAACTCGTTTAAGATTCGTTTGTTTAATAATTGAATTGAATTCGAATAGAAAATTAGACTCATTTAATAATCGAACCAACACGAGCATGTTAGCGAACATATCTATATATATAGTTATATATTTATATTTACTATATTTTATTTGATAAAAAAGAAATTTAATGAGAAAACATTGTTCAAACAATTCGAACTTGATCTGATCGAACAAATCGAAGTGCCTTTAAATTAAACGAGCCGAACTCGAACAAACTCGAACTGCACAAAAAATTAGTCGAACACGAACACAAGTTTTTGCTCGAATATTAAACGAATGAACTCGAACATTGTTCGAGTAATAGTCAAACTCGAGTTCAAAATCCTTAGACTCGGTTCAACTCATTTCGTTAACAGCACTAAGAATAAGCATCTCTTTCTTTTTTGGGTTTTCATGATAATACCCTTGAGGTTTAGTTTAATTACAAAAAACTTAAATAATAATAAGAGAGAGAGTGTGTTCTGAAAAAAGCAAAGAAAAGAAAAGAAAAGGGATGTGTCCTTATGATATGATATGTATGTAGTGCTTTAAAAAGCACTACCTGTAATTGAACAATACTATAACCGTGTATCAGATTCCATCTCATATTATGTTTCACTCAAAATAAAAGCGTGAGACATGAAACTCATTGCTCAAATGTTGGTGTTGAAAAAGTCAGTTGAGTGTCTAGACGAAGGGCATATGAGAGACTTGTGACTAGTAGTGAGACATTGCCACCGGTTTCTGTTGGAGGTGGCGAATTACGTTATGCACACTTAAAAAATAATTGTCGTGGAAATCCAACGTCATGCTTTTATCATCCGAATAATGGTAACCATAAGTACTTATCTCTTATTTTAAATACGAAAAATATGTAACGACCGTTATAGGGATTTAAGGTATCTGATCATTGGAGAGAAAAAGTCATCCATTGAGTCCATCTGAGCTACATTCATGAGCACTATGAGAAATTGTTTCAATATGGATGAGGAGGAATTAGACATAATTGGGACTCAAGTTTCTCAATTGGCTACTACCATGGGAGCAGAAATAAAAATTGTGAGACTCAAATTGATCAATTGGCGAAAGTACTGGGAAGTCAGGTTTCGAGGGGTCAGTTTCTAAGTAACATGGAGATGAACCCCAAGGAACATTGTCAAGACATTACGTTGCAATTGGTCAATCATTCGATCACATATCTAAAAGGCATCATGGAGAATGCGCTTGTGAAAATTGTTGAGTTTATCTTTCAGGTGGCTTTTTTTTGATAGATATGGAGGAGGGTGGTGACGCTCCTCTTATTCTTGGGGATACCATTTTTGCCTACGGGCGATGCCTTGATATACATCAAAAAAAGGAGAATCAATACTTAGTGTAAACAATGAGCATGTTTTGTTTTCAATTTATAAGGTTATGAAATTCCATGATAGTTCTAAAAATTATAATTTTTTAGATGTTATTGGTTCTAGTGTTCAAAAGCATGTTGATCACCTTTTATTGTCCAAATCGCTAGATTTTGGCTCGGTTAATTCGTGCGCTTTTTTATATGATTCTATTCTAGATTTGAAAGATTTAATCTTATATGATTATATTTATGTTTTAGATTTGATGAAGATGGACAAGAAACGATTAATGGTAGAGGGATTTGGAGTTGAAATTTGACATGGTGTCGTCCTAGGGCAAGACACACGACTCAAGTCTTGTGCGTGTAGTCATGCGTAACCAGAGTAGGCTTTAGAGAGTCATGCACGACCCGATAGCACATGCCTCCTTATTAGTTAGGTCTTGCATGACTAGGATTTACGACAAAAAGTTCCCTCATGAGCGGACACACGACCGTAGTTAAATGAGGCTGCTTATGCACCCTTGCCAGCCAACCTTGACGCTTTTGAACTCAATCATTGACGGGTCATCTAATATGTGCAATTCTCGATGATTAAAAGGTGAATACAATAATTGTATCATATTCTTTTAACCTATGTTCAATTAGATAAATTAGTGTGTATAATCTCATGATCGGTCGATCAATTGTGATTTCAAAAGGCATAAGTCATTCAATTCTCATGCATAAAATCTGTGTGGAGGAAGTGTACATACCACCTGTGCAACATGTACGTCTATTGAATGTGTGGTGCAAGTAGTTGTTAGAAAAGATATTCTTAAATGGTTAGATGTTGGTATATTCTTTGCTATTTCAAATAGTACTTAGGCGAGTCCGATACATATGGAACCTAAGAACGAGGGGATGCTAATAGTGAAGGATGAGAAAAATGATTTTATATCAACTAAGATAGTGACGGGTGATTTGTACATATTTGTATGTGATTTTTGTGTGTTTTTGCATCGTGTGTTGTGTGCTTTTAGGGTGTTTAGGTTTATCTTTTTGTCGTTTTTCTTCCTTTTGATGTTTTTCGTTTCGTTTGGTGTTTAATGTGTTTCTACTTTATTTTATATGAAATACCCTAATTTTGTTTAATTTCTAGTTTCAGCTTTAATACAAAGATGACGAGACGCACGACGTGCTGCCGATGCCTGCAGCCAACTCCGCGTCGATGCCGGGAGATGCCCGCATCGACCAACGCTAGGTCGATGCAATGCTGCAGTACCGTCGATCCTAGCTCTGTCAGTCGATGCACATATAGATGCAACTTGCAGTCGCGTTGATCCGTGCTCGCGTCGGTCGACGAACTGCCGATTTGACGCGACAACCCTGACTCGAGTCGACATCGACGCTCGGCACGCGTCGACCGATGCTCCGACAGTTTGAGCAGCTATTTCGGGAATATCTATAAAAGGCCGGTGGTTTCTTCATTTCAAGTGTGCTGGAACTTGGGGGAAGGTTCAGAACAATGCAGAGAACCCTCGATTCTTGCCACCTTTTGATTCATGCAAGATTAGCGTTTAATAATTTGTCGTTTGTCATTTCTCTTCCGAACGTTGTGCAAGTTCGTTGCTTGCCGCTGAAAATCGATGGAGTGCTGTTGATTTCTTGAGATCATAAGTGTTCCTGAACTCTGTTTATTTGCTTTCTAGATTTGACTTTAGTTACCTTTGAACGTTGATGTTGTTATTTTGTTTTGGAATTCAAATGTTTGGTCTTTGGTTTCGTTAACTTAGTTTGTAACTTTTACCGTATTTCTCGCTTTTAATTTATGTTTATTTGCTCAGTAGTTTATGTTTGATTTCTCGCTAGATTAGTTGTTTGTTTTTAATGTCGATCATGTTCATGCTTTTGTTGATGCGATCGAATATGTTAATGCTTGTTGGCTAGAATTTATCGTTCAAGTGCCTAGGGTCATTTAGAACCATTGGGATTGACAACTCTGATCGTGGAGATGATTTTATGCACTAGAACCCTCGTTTTCATAATCATTTTTAAAGCTTTCAGTTTTATTGCTCGTAGATGTTAGAAATAAATTAACTCGCGAAATAAATTAAATATACTAGGGGTGCATTTAATCCATCTAGCACTAGGATTTCACGAAATAAATTAACTCGGGATATTGAAAAAATGGCCGGTGAGTATAAATTGAATTTGATTTCAATATTTGATAGTTTGCCTCATAGTGTCTCTATATGTTCGGATCATTTTAAAAATCATAATTATATGAGAATTACTTGCCATTAGATTGATAATTCTTGGACTTTGCAAAAACGTTTAATTGCATATAGAAAGTTCGATAGCCAGCATACGACGGTGATATTTCGGAAAAAATTTCCACTGTTTTGTCCGAGTATCATTTAACTAATTTTTTTTTTCAATTTCATTTGATAATGCCTTCGCCAATACGGCTAGTATAAAATTGTTAAAAATTACTTGTCCACCCGCTATTGGCGGCAAATTTTTTCATGTTAGATGCGTTTGTCATATTTTGAATTTATGTGTTCAAGATGGTTTAACTCTTTTTAAAACTAAGATTCAACCGATTAGGAGTGCTATAACTTATCTACGAAACCACGATTCGCTTCAAAAAAAATGGCGAAGATTTTGCAAGGCCAATCAATTGCATCCAAATTTTTTTTCATTAGATATGTCAAATCGTTGGAACTCTACTTATAAATTACTTAATGATACATTTGAATATAGAGATGCATTGTGTACATTTTGTAATAATGAAGATGTCGATTTCCCTTTGTTTTCGAATATGTGGGATGATTGTTATAATATGATATCCCTTTTAAAAACTTTTAACGGTGCCACCGTGGCTTTATCCGGTGTTTATTATCCTACCTCCTCAATACTTGTTGATCATTGTATTCAAATAGTACTTGTTTGTAGTGCTTTACTCGGTAACCCGGAATTAGGTGATGTTATCGATGAGATGTTCGATAAATGGGTCAAATATTTTCATTACATTCCCAATGTTTTTTTGATTGCAAAAATTTTAGACCCGGATTATCGGATGGAGGGTTTTCAAAACTTACTTAAAGTTTATTACGATGCATTAACACCTTTTTTAGAATCTCGTGGAKAACCAATTCCTAGCCCTCTTAGTGTTGCTCACGAAGCACAACACTTTTTAATTCAAACTTTTAATGAATATGATCAATATTCATCTTCTAGTGATGTTAATGTGTCCCCTTCACCTTCCCCCGTTACTTCTACAAGACCCAACGACCCTCGAGGAGCTCCAGCCCCATATATGAGATTGCTTGAAGATACTAAACGAAAACGACAAAGGGCTAGTGCTAGTCGATCAATGGAAATAGACAGTTATTTAGGGCCTTTTGGACCGACTTCGGTTCCAAAAAAGCCCGATAGTGTTACTAACGATCTTGTGCAGTTTTGGTCGAAAATGGCCAGTATTTTTCCCACTCTCTCTAGAATTGCCAAGGAGGTCCTTGCCGTTCCGGTTTCGACAATTTCTGTTGAACAGGCCTTCAGCACGGGAGGCTACATGTTAGATGAGCGTCGGTCTAACTTAACATTTAAAAATCTTGAAAATCAAATGTTGATGAACGATTGGGTGAAGGCCAAAAAACGAGAACAAGAAATGCAATTAGATGAAGGCGAAGAGAGCGACTATTACGATACCACTTCGGGAAGCAACGACAACGACGAATAGGTAAGTAGGTAAGTGAGGTAAGTAAAAGAACTACGCGAACTTTGATTCCTTTTCGAGGATACGTAGACAATTTAATTCTAATATTACAAGTTAAAATTTAATTTTAAATTTTAATATTAGAATTAAATTCAAGTCCCTTTTTTTTAACTTATTTTTTTCAAACAAAAAAAATTCGAATTACGTGGACTTTGATTCCTTTACGAGGATACGTAGGCAAGTTAATTCTAATATTAAAAGTTAAAATTTAAAATTTTAATATTAGAATTAAAATTAAGTCCTTATTTTTTTTAAACTTATTTTTTCCAAAAAAAAAAAAAATAAAGTTCG
>BMAC01000738.1:355318-378254 GCA_014905375.1 Phtheirospermum japonicum | reverse complement strand
CTCTACAACCTCTCGCCTGCCGGTAATTAATATTATTATTTCGAAACAACCCTAAATCGATAAATATGTTTGTGCGAAGTTAAATCTCTCAACTACTTTGCTTTTGTGAAATCAACGCAGAGCTATATGAGCAGGCAATTAAGTATGGAAAAGGATCCTTCATCACATCCAGCGACGCCCTAGCGACACTTTCAGGGGCCAAAACTGGGCGTTCCCCTAAGGACAAGCGCGTCGTAAGAGATGAAACGACGGAGGATGATCTTTGGTGGGGCAAGTACGTACAGTTTTTCTTTTCTAGAAAATAATATTTTTCATAAAAGGGGATTCGAAATGCTTATAGAAACTAATTAGCGTGTGTTTTTTAATAAATATTTTTTAGAGGCTCACCAAATATAGCAATGGACGAGGAGACATTCATGGTTAACAGAGAAAGAGCAGTGGGTTACTTGAATTCATTGGACAAGGTAAGATATTAATTCATGTTTGTGAATTTCAGTTTCTTCATTACTCTGTATTATGTTAATCGTTATCTGGATAAAGTTGAAATTTGATAATGTTGGTTTTTGTCATTTTGTTCATTCTGGCCATACTGCTGTGATCCTTTGAGAGGTGGAATTTTGGCGTTTTCCATTTTTTGTCTTAGCGTCCATATCTTTTAGATTTAGCTAACCATTCCCAATTTGAAATGTCAATTGCTGTAAATACTTAGGAAATGTCACTGTGAAGCTTGCTGAATCTTATGGATTTTGCTGGGAGTAGAGCGAGCTGTCCAGATTGCGGATGAAGCTAGAAAACAATTTCCAACTTAGAAGATTTGGATATGAAATTATTCACAACCCCACTGCTAATCAGGTTTCTAGTTTTGCAATCTTATCATGTGTCTTTACCGCAAAACTCATGTTTAGTTGTAACGGATGATGGGGAGGAAAAAAACCCCTAATTAGTATGTTGATTTGGTAATTTTATTTTCTGTAACCAGAGGCTTGATGAGATGGATGTAAAAAATATTCCTCTCTATGATGGCAAGAAACAATTTGATGTTGTTGACAAGGGAGATGTTGTGGTGTTGCCTGCTTTTGGAGCTGCGGTTGATGAGATGTTGCTTTTGAGTGACAAGAATGTTCAGATAGTTGATACAACTTGCCCATGGGTATTAAGGTACTTTACATTCCCGCTCTATAGGGCTTTTAGAAGTAATTATGTTTCCGTGTATGTTAATTAATATAAGTTCTTGTTTGAACTGTTTGGAATACATTTGAAAAGCACAAGAAGGGAGAATACACTTCAATTATCCATGGTAAATACCAGTGTTCTAAAAATCGGCCTAGGCGCTCGGCAGGCCTGAACCGCCGACGATTTTCTAAAATCGGGGGGAAAAGGCGCTGGAGGCTCTCGGCGCCATGCATTTTAATTTTTTTAAAAAAAATCAAAACGACGTCGTTTTAAGGGTAAAGCTTTTTAAAATTAATTGTTACGCGGCTGGTTTGGGCAAATTGAGACAAAACAAAAGCAAAACAAAACACAGAAAGGCGGAAGGAAGTAGAACAGAAAGAGGCAAACAAATTGACTGTCGCCTCTTCCCACCGGCGCTGCCACGGCCACGTCCCTGCGCCGCCGTGCGCCGCCGCCCTCCTCAGCTCCCTCCCACACAGCCTGGTATGTATTTGTATTTCAGTTTTTTTTTTTTAGATTTTCGAATTGTTAGGTTATGAAATAAATATAAAGTATAGTATAAATGAACTACTAAATTTGTATTGTTTGGATTGGATGTTGATTTGAGGAGATGGAGATGATTGTTATTATTAACAAGAAGAAATTGAGAAAATATAAATACTTGTTATCGACATGTATTCAAGGTGTTCGATGAAAGTACCCAAAGAAAAACTTGTATTCAAGCCCTTGCGAATCATAGTTTTCACCATTTGTAGTTTGTTTGTATTAGTATGGTAAGTAACTTGGTAGTAGTAGATAAGTTTGAAGATCAAAGTGCATTTTTTTTTTCTTTTTCAAAGGAAATTTTGAATCCTTATTAATTGATGTGGTTTTCGTATCAAGAAAGTTGATGTATTTAAATTTATTTAATTAATGCCAGCTGAATCATCCTTAATGAAGCCCAGAAATCTAATTAATAAGATTATAAATGAATCTTAGCTCATTAGAATAGTTATTTAAGTATTAGATTAACAAATATCAACATATATATTTATAGTATAAATTAGCTTCAAACTATATTGATTATTTATGTTATTAGTTCAATTATCATTGTTTGATCTTGTCATTACTTTAAAAGTGAAGCACGTCATAGCCGAGCTAAGACCACACAAATTGATAGTTACCATATTCACTTGTTGTGTAGGTACTCAATGGAAGCTTCTAGTTACCATATTCATCTGTAAAACATAAATGATGCCCTTTGGAAAGAAAGATCTAATACGTTGAAAAATTATTTTGCCGATTGGATTTATGAAGCCGGCATATCTTTCAATGCATTTGGTCTTGAAAGTTTTAGGCTATTTACTGAAGCAGTCGGTCAATTTGGACCAAAGTGGAAACCTCCGAGCCAATACGAAATAAGAGAGCCTTTGTTGAAAAAAGCGGTCGAGAGAACCAAAGCCAAAGTTAAGTCACATGAAGATGCATGGAGACAAAATGGTTGCTCGCTTATGACTGATGCTTGGAGTGACAGAAAGAGAAGAAGCATCATGAACTTGTGTGTTAATTCGAAAGCAGGTACAATATTTCTTTCCTCTAAGGAATCGTCCGATGTAGCACACACGAGTGAAATGATTTACGAGTATGTTGATCAATGTATTGAGCAAATTGGGCCTGAGAATGTCGTTCAAGTAGTGACTGATAATGCTTCAATCAATATGGGAGCGGCAAAATTATTACGTTTGAAAAGGCCAACTATCTTTTGGACATCATGTGCCGCGCACACCATTAATCTCATGCTTGAGGGCATTGCAAAACTACCCCGCTTCAAGAAGATCCTCGATCAAGCTAAAGCCTTGACCATCTTCATATATGCACATCATAAGACCTTAGCCATGATGAGATCTTTTACAAAGAAAAAGGACATAGTGAGGCCCGGGGTGACAAGATTTGCATCTTCATTCCTTAGTTTGCAAAGTTTGATGGATAAGAAAGCGCAATTGAAGGCAATGTTTAGTAGCTCRGAGTGGGATGAGTGCAAATGGTCTAAGACCGTCAAAGGACAAGCAAGTTATAARACRGTAATGGCTATTGATTTTTGGAATGGTGTAAGATCTTGCTTGACCGTTTTTGCACCTTTGGTAAAGGTACTTCGCATTGCCGATGCGGATGGAAAGCCATCAATGGGATTTCTARATGGGGAGCTTTTGCAAGCAAAGGAAGATATAAAAAATGCTCTAAATAATTATCCCAAAAACTACGATCCCATCTTGGAGATAATGGATGCGAAGATGAAAGATAGATTGGACATCCCGTTGCATTTGATGGCTTATCTATTGAATCCTTATTATCATTACAAGGATCCAAATCTCATTTTAGATCAAGTTGTCTCGGATGGAGCTATTGAATGTCTTGATATTATTTGTCATGGAAACTTTCCTTTGAATGATAAAGTTATGAATGGTGAGTTGCCAATTTATAAAACCAAAGGAGTTTTTGCAAGGGCCATTGCCGCGAAAGGATGTGAGAAAAATGATGACAAGTTTGATCCAGGTAAAAGAAAATTTTCATTTCTAATCTTTTATTATTCCTTTAAAAATTAAAACTTAAAAATATTAACTATTAATGAGTCGTTAATTTATTATATTATTTTTTGACTTTATGTAGCAACTTGGTGGTTAAATTATGATTATGCGACACCTAATTTGCAAAAAATTGCTATGAGGATCTTGTCATTAACCACTAGCTCATCCGGATGCGAAAGGAATTGGAGTGCATTTGAAGGGGTTTGATGGCTAATTTACTTTGATTATTTTTTTTCTTATAAATTTATTCCATCATTATTATCTTATTAAGAAATAATAATTTTTTTATGTTTATATTATAGAACATGGAAAATAATTTTATTTTTGTTGCATTTTGTTTACAGATTCATACTAAAAAGAGGAATCGACTAGATGTTTCACGATTAAATAATCTAGTATATGTTCAATTCAAATCACGTTTATTGAACAAACGCAAGAGGGGAAAAGATAGAGATGTGCTTCTTGCTAGTGATGCAAGTAAAGCACAAGAGTGGATTATTCCTGGGTTATCTGATGATGATGATGATGTGGGTGATGGACTTGATGGTGAGCTTTCAATAGTGAGAGAGCTTGGGGAAGATGATTTTGAATCCGAGGATGAAGAAGAAGTGAATGAGAATGACTTTGAATTTGAGTCGGATGAAGAGCGTGTATTAGATGATTATGAAGAAGAAGAAGAAGATCCTTTTGGTGTTGCTAGTTAGTACTTATGTTATGTTTATTAGTTGTTTCTAATGCTTAAATGGTACTTATTTAGTTATTTTGATTTTGTAATGTGTGGTATGGGTTTATGTTGTTTTGAACTTTGAATTGAACAATAGTTTTGAACTTGTGATCATTACTTTTTTTTTTTGAATTGTCATAGACTTTATTGTGTATGTTGAACTATTAAATGTTGGATGTAATGTTGTAAATTAGGGTATTTATTCTCAAATTCTAGGCCCCGCCTAGACGTGCTAGGCGCTGGTTTGGCGCCTAGCGGCCGCCTAGCGATTTTTAGAACACTGGTAAATATTCTCATGAGGAGACTGTGGTTACTGCCTCTTTTGCGGGAAAGTATATCATTGTAAAGAACATGAAGGAGGTATTTTTTTAATTATTTTATTATTTATTTTGAATTTTATGTGTGATGGAGCATTGTATTCACTGTTGAAAAATAATTGGATTTTTATTTTTGGCCAAATCTTAAGGGTAGTATTTGTAACTATGCCTTTAAATATATTTAAAGGTACATTCTAAGGATCATTTTTCAAGTTATCCTGAAAATACCAAAACATATTTGATACATTCAGGTGAAATGCTCTATTTGAAGAGAACATCATACTAAATGAGGAGAATAAAAGGTTGATGAGGCAATGCAACAGGGAAAAGAACATTAGTAGTGGCTCTGGTGGAGGCAGTGTTTCTMGAAAGGTATATGATTATAATGAGCAAACTCACATATTATATATGCATGAATTTGTCGTAATAAWTTCTCTTATTGCTTACAGGGGAAGCGAATATCAGTCCTAAGATGAGCAGCAACCAGACAGAGAAAAAAATCGACTCGAGTGAAATCAATACGCTGAGGTAGCCCCTTTCACCTCGGCAATACAACAACTCGCTTGAAAATAGGATGCACAAGAAATAGGACCAATATATGTAACTTGAATATTTCTGTAATTTTGTATTTATCAAAATGATATTTACTTTTGTTATTGCGTGGGAATGAAGTCGTGAGAATGATTGATATACAATTTTTTAATGAGGAAAAAAAATACGAATTTTTTGGATTCTTATTTTCTTTTTAATGTGAATACGTGAATGTTGCTAATTCTTATTTGGGAAAAATCCCACATATTGCCTGAATATTTTTATTAAATAACTCGTGATAGGATAGGATAAGATCGAAAGGTTAAAAGGGAAAAATTGCATTTCATCCTCCCTTGTCCAAGAAAACAAACGCCTGATTGGATAATTTATCATCAACCCACAAATACAAAAATCCACTTTACGAAATACAAGTCTAGCTTATCTTTACAGTATTGACCCGAAGCCCAGGATATAATTATCATATCCCATCCTCCATCCTCCAGACCAAACAAGGCCAAAGCGTATGTCGTGGGATTAGATGCTGAGTGTGCAAAGATAGTGGAAACTTAGTGCGCTTAACAAAACATATAAACGAGAAAGCTATATGATTCTTTCTTGGGCATGTCAGGTTTTAATCGCGGTTTATTTTTGATTTTCAAAAGTTTTTAAAATGTAAGTATAGTCATTTCAGGTTTGAAGAAGGCATTGGTGAGTGCACATATTCTTGTAGTATCAGATTGGACGCAATCGTTTGAGATCATGTGTGAGGTTTTTCCCTTTAAAACGTGCTTAACCAAGAAGATAGAAGCTCTTCGGAGCTATTTAATCCAGAAGCAATGCACTTGATGGGGCTCAATAAAACTACACAACTCCCTCCGGGTAAAGAGATGTTAGAAAATTTTTTATGCCTTCAACATGTTTTGTTTCTATTTGATTAGCTCAAAGACAATTATTCACACCGACCATGCGATCATCAAGTATTTGTTCAAATATAAAGATTCTAAGACTTGCTTGATTTGATGGATTATTCTCTTGATAGATTTTGATGTAGATATCCAAGAACGAAAAGGGTGTGAGAACATGGTGCCCAATCATCTTTCACAACTGTAATACAAGAATGATGAGGACCAGAGGAAAAGGGAATTGAGGAAGATTTTTCAAATGAGATAAAATTCCTCTGGTATGCCGACATCGTTAACTTTTTGGTTATTGATTTTCTTCCACCTAATGTCTCTCCTTATTGGAAAAAAATCCCTCATGATGAGAAGTTCTCTATGATGAGCCATTCCTTAGAAACATTATGCTGACATCTTTTGGAGATGTGTTTCCCAAAATAAAAAAAAAAAAAAAGAGTGGGAGAGAATTCTTAAAAAATATTCTCCATCTATTGGAGGACACCATAGTGCAACTCGTTGTTTAACTATTTTTTTAATTCGCAAGATATTTGAATATGAAAGGTAAAGCATCAATTACAAGAAATCATGTGAAACAATCATTATCAATCTACTGACATGTTCTTGAATCAAAGAGTTTAGCCAGATATGGTGATATAATAATATATAAACATGTTTTTCCGAGCTCATCACCATCATAGATATTTCCGGGCTAAAAATCTGACCCAAAGAAACCCCATAATCCTCCAAAATCTTGCAAATTCTCAAGCAATTCAAAGTCTTTGCCGCTGCAAAAATAAGAATGTCGTCCGCGTAAAGTATGCAGGGGGAAACTTAATACCATAAGCAATAAATGGGGTAATGTGTCGAGTATCCATAGCTCCCTTAAGCAATCGTGCAAGCACATCCTCCGCAACACAAAATAATAAAGGGGATAGTGGGTCACCTTGACTAACACCACGAGAGCACAAAAAATATCTATGAGGGCTACCATGGATCGAAATTGAAAGCCTCGTGGAACTAAGTTCGAAAGACACCCAATTCACGACCGTTAAAACCCAACACGGTCAAAACCCGCAGCAAGAATCCCCATTTAATCGTATATAATGCCTTCCGTATGTCAACTTTAATCGCAACATTGGCAGCCGCTCTTGGATTAAGTAGACAATTCAGCCCCTCTGAGGCCAAGGCAATGCAATTGTGCATGTGTTTACTGGGTATAAAGCCAAATTGAGTATCTTGAACACACCAAACCGATCCGCAAAAATACGAGTAATGATTTTATAGAGAAAATTACCCATCGCAATGGGACAAAAATTCTCAATCTTGCAAGCATTCTTCTTCTTATGAATAAGTGCCATGAAGGCCGAATTAAGCCCTTCCGGGAAATACCACAAAACAAATAAGCTCCGAAGAGCCTCACAAACATCAATCCCAACAATCGCCCAACAATGAATATAAAACCGCCCACTAAAGCCATCGGGGCCCGATGCGCTATTGGAACTCAAATATTTTGCTGCCTAAAAATATCGAAGTTTGTCGGCAACCTACAAAGTTTATCATTATCCTCCATCGTCACCACATTATCCATCACACGATCAACAATGCCTAGATCAACCACATTAGTTGGTTCCGAGAAAAGCTCTTTATAATACTCCATCACATAAGCCTGAATAGTAACGTTGTCCGTACAAAATTTCCCATAAATATTACGACTCTGAATACCAATTTTGCATTGTTTATCTCGAAAGGACCGATGGAAAAAAGCCAAAATCCGATCCCCATCATTCAGCCACTTAACACAAGATTCCTGACGAACATACTCACCCTCCTGTCGTAGGAGGTTGCTAAGGTGGTTTTGGGCATCAATCTCCCTTATTGCATTATCCTCCGCGAGGCCCTCGATAGCAATAACGGCTTGAATTTTATCGCGGGCTAGATGGGCAGCATCTAAGTTGCAGTAAACGTCTACCCCACGCTTTATTGGTTTGTTTGTCCTCGAACAAACGATAATTTCAAAGAATAACAAGTATAAAAATCATCCCAATCAAAGAGTCGTGTCGTGCTACATAGATAACTTTGAAAGTAGAGATAAATGCAACGCATACTCAAACGCTAGACCCTTATTACATTGTCGCTCCAAAAACAAAATCATGCATCCTCACAAAGGGTAATATATATGTGTACGCTCAAAAGCACTCAAGAACTTTTATGGGTACGTATATATGCTCAAATCATTAAAATACATGCACAATAAATAAGAACTGAAAATCAAAAACTTCTCCATCGCATATTAAGTGTGTAACTAACAAAGAATCGGAAAAGGTCATTGTGGGTTGTAATGTAGGCTCTTTGGACGGGTATGGAATATATAAGTCGTGTGGCTAACTCAAGATCTAACGTGATCAATAACTCACCAAACTATTCTAATCACGAAGCAATGTGCTTCACCTCATTCAAAAGAAACCTCACTTAACTCTCATAACGTAGCCTTAATACTGAGACTATTTCTCAACTCGCAACCCAAAACCGACTGCTGAACACACCACTTAAACAATTTAGAAGCTCATGATACGCTTCTTATTTCAAACTCAACTCTTGCCTCTTAAACATTAGGCGTCATAAGAAAATCAGCAAAACACAAGCCTTTATATAAGCATAGGCAACAACACAACAAGATTCACCATCCTTTTTATTCTTTATTTTTTTTTCCAGTTTTTTTTACTTTTATTTACTTATTTATTTATTTGAAGGATGCCGATCCTTTACTCTTATTACAAACTTTTCATAAATCCCTGATCAAAATTCCAAAACACAAATAACCAACAAAAATAACTAACTCTTACCCCACGCTATTAATGGCTTAGGAGTTAACTCATAAACATTCATGGCTATAGGAAATAGATTATTTGGTTATGATTGGATCATTCGGAATTTATAGTGGCTGATATATATGGATATAGCCGGAATAAGGGTAATTTCTGTGCCTAATCGTCATGTTCAAAGCTAACTACACACTGCGATTTCAAAGAGATCTCAAAACAGAACCTACTCAAGTGCATGCAATGATGATAAACACTCAGGCTACTTAAAGGCTTTTGCATGAAAAGATTTTGAAGTGACGCTGCTTTTAAGATTTTGCGAAATCATGTGCATCCAAGTACCATTTTAATATATATATATATATATATATATATATATATATATAATTTGAAAAGTTTATGCACTTATACACGCTCAAAGACAAGAACCTCAAATCATACATAGTCAACTTTGACAGGATAAACCAGACAAACACAATTAGGTGCGGGAATAGCAATCAATCACGTTCAAATACTAGCTACTACAAAATCAAAAATTCAAATTGAACAACTGTAAAATATAAATCACTACTTAACTACCCTCCCCCTCTATGAAAATCTGGCAATCTCCGAATTTCCATAAATACGTATAAAATCAAATGAAAAGAGGAGAGAGTAAGAAAAACGTCCCTGACGACTAAATAGTCGAGCTGCTCCAAATAGCACTGTGCAATCATCCCATCATCTTGAATCGAGTAATTTAGAGTGTCTTGATTAAAAAACTTATCAAGGTGGGTGTCCAAAAGATCTCATCCAAGATTGGTTCTCAAACGGGCCGCGAATATGAGTTAAAATCAGCAAATTCACGAAATCTTGGGCTGACACTGTGCAACCCAGTGTGGATAACAGATCAAGTGTCAGCGGTAATACATAAAGTGCGTTGATCAACGGGGTCAATCGACGGGAATAGAGGCTTTCGTCGACAAAGGCGTTGATGGACGAGGCATCGATGGATGCTGGATAACCCAGTGTGGACAACATTCCCAGTGTTAGCAAACGGACCGAATCTGGGTAGGCGTTGACGCGTCTGACCGGATATAGTTTCTGCATAACAACACCTACATCAACGTACCACAACAAAAGACCCAAAATCAACAAAATATAAACAGAGAATAAAAGAAAGAAAATCAAAAGAAAAACTAAGGAAAAAGAAAAAGAAAAAGAAAACCGATGCTTGGGCTGCCTCCCAAGAAGCGCTTGTTTAACGTCGAAAGCTCGACGACTCATATGAGCGATGCTATCCAGGATCCAAAAATAAGTGACGATCGTGCCACGCCTTAGTGTTCTCCAAGAGCAAGAGAGGGCGATTAAAATCACCAAGGCGGGCACGGAAAGCAAGTAGTAGAATAAGAGAAATGAAAACTTCAACTCGCTTTGGGGGTCGGAAACGCGAGTAATCGATCACCACGAAGATATCAAAAGTCAATTGGAGCACGGGGCGATCTTCGATCACTGGAAAAACTAGGAAATCCATCGAACAAATGGCATAACCCTCGAACATCCCGAACACCTCCATTTTGTTGACATCCCCCTCAACATTCTGAAAAATACTTAATGCCATATCCGGGCATAGGGGAGGGGGATCGGAATTCTTCTCGATTGCCTCTTCCACCATATTAGTCTCAATTTCCATCAAATCTTCAGGTGGCACAATAAGAGTTTCGGCTATCTCAACATCTCCTAAATCTGGTCCCACGTCATCACCCTCACCAAGATCGAGTAAACTCGAATCTCCAACATCCTCCGGGCTCTCCAACGGCAATACTTTAACAATTTTGTCCAAAACTTCATCAAAAAGCACAAGAGGAGCAATCTCATCCAAATTCTCAATAAACTCCTCCTTAACCATATGTCCCAAATGATCGTTCAAGCTCGAATCCTCAACATCCAAGATGGGTTCCACCACATCAAGAATCAGCAGCTTGTCCTTTTCGTTCAATAGTTTTGCCAAAGAATCCATTATTTGATCATACATTACCTCTATATTCTTTGCAGTCTCGGAGAAATAATCTCCATGTACAGTCGATTGCGCAAGTTCGTCTTGATGACGAATGGTCTTGGCTTTCTGATTTTGCTGCCACATCAATAATTGATCATCTTTATAATCTTCATATCTCGAGTAGTAGGGAATCGAGTCGGGAGGGGCATAAGATTCGTAACCCGGATAGAAAGAATTAGAATCGGATGGAGCATACGAGTCATATCCCGTGTGATAACAAGGTCATGCGGAGGGAGCATCTGAAGGTTCAAAACTCGGATCGAAGTGATCAAGTGAAGCATATGGATCGCCGTGGCTCGAATCGTATGAATTTGAAGATGGGGCCCATTTAGGTGAGTAGAAATTCCCCATGAACCAATCGTACACTTCCTCCACGTCTTCAAGGAATTTGGCTTTGAATGTATAAACCATTTTCTCGCCCGACCCTTTAACATTTCAAGGAAGAGTCGCACCTTCACTTCATCCCTCGTAAGGCCTAGGAGAGGGAACGTCCGGGTGATGGCCTCGTACTCTCGAATGAACTTCAGCGGATCCTCGCTCGGAAGTCCATGGAATACCAAGAGCGCCAAACTTTGAATCGAACTTTTTACACCTATTTTTTATTTAAAATTAAAAAGCTCGCCCGCAAGAGAACGAAGCAGCTGTAGGTGGTAAGTTGGACTCGAGTCGAATCACAAGGAAGACTAATCGAAAGCTATTCCTGTGTTTGATTTTACGAACATAAAAATGAAATAAAAACTAAACTAAACACGCTATCAAATTTGGTTTTGGGGTTTCTAACATCTACGAGCAATTAAATTGAAAGCTTGAAACGATTATGAAAACGAGGGTTCTAGTGCGCTAGGATCATCTCCACGATCAGGGTTGTCAATCCCGATGGTTCTAAATGGCCCTAGGCATTAGAACGATTAATTTAGCCAAAAAAACATCATCATGATCAAACCATAATTTCAACACAAAGCATGAACATGATCGACATTAAAAACAAACAACTAATCTAACGAGAACATTCATAAAGAAGCGAAAACGAAATACGAATTAAAAGCAAGAAAGCAACTACGTTCAAACTAACAATTTAACTACATACTACGAACTATTCTATCTAACATATAAAATTTAAGAACTAAAGTTAAAGAACTGAAAGGTAAAACAAAGATGAAGAACAATCGAGGAAAGGACGACTCGAACTTGAAATCTTCAACTCTTCAACCCGAATCATGCGTGTGATCGAAAGGTGGCAAGAACCGAGGGTTCTCTGTAATCCCTGAACCTTCCCCCGAGTTCTAGCACACGAATTATGAAGAAACCAACGCATTTATATAGATTTTCCCAAAATAACTTCTCAAACTGTAGGTGCGTCGATCGACGTGTGCCAAGCATCGATCGACGCGTGTCAGGCTGCTCGGCGTGCGTGTCGGCAGGGTTTCATCGATGGGTGCTGGCATGTGTGCATCGGCCGACGATCTATAGATCGACGATCACAGAGATTTTTGTAGATTTGAAGCTCAAGAGCATCGACGGGTGCATCGGTCGACGCGGGCGGCTCCCGGCGTCGACGCGAGTAGGTAGCATCGGACTCGGACACTGGGTAACCCAGTGTCGGACTGGTACCCAATGTCAGTTCAGCACATTGCTCGTCCAATCTTCGTCGTCTCGAAGCTGAAAGAGAAAATTAAACATAATTAGACTATTACTTATAAAATAAAGGAGAAAAACATAAAATGAGATAAGTAATGAAAAATACTAAAAAGAAGAGAAACAAGAAGAATAAAAACCTAAAACCCGACAAACACACAAAACGCAATGCAAAAATACACGAAAATCACATACAAATATATACAAATCAACTCCCCCACACTTAGCTTTATGCTTGTCCTCAAGCAAAATCTAGTCTAGACGTAGACAAGGAAAAGCTAATTACCCGATGACTTAATTACTAATGCATCCAAATGATTCAAGAAATTAATACATTAAATAAACTGAAAACTTAACTAAAAGGACGACACGATAACGTTGAGATAAGAGATTTAGGCTAGCTTCCGAACACCTAAAAGTAACGATTTGACCTCCATGTAAGTCACCCATCCATGCATCGGCTAAAGTCTATCCCTACTCAAACCGCCAAGTCGTCACCCGACTAGCCCAGTCATTTATACACCTCTTTAACAAACAATCTAAGAAAATCAAAAATAAGAACTTAACATGTACATGGATTTCTCTTCTTGTACTTATTATTATTTTTTATTATTTTTCTTTTCTTCTTTTTTTTTCTTTTTCTTTTTCCTCTTTTTTTTATTTATTTTTATTATGAGTACCTATAGAGATGAGGTACTAAATGAGCATAATTTACATAAATAAAAAATGTGTAACATCCATACATCCAATGCATATTTATTTAGTTATTTATTTATCATCATGCATTTAAAATATAATTCTAGTCCCAAGCTCGTCGCCATAAACAAATTCCTATTTTAGTTTTAAATAGTCTAAGAATTCTAATCAAACGAATTTATAGTTCGTTTTCAAATAAAAGTATATTATCAACTTCTAAGATACTATTATAATTATTTAATAACTTATTAATTTATTTAAATTACTATTGAGTCGTCTATGAAATAATTTRGATTTCTAAAATTATTACATTTATTTATATTATAATTATTTTAATTATTATAAAAAAAAATACTATTGGGTTGACCACGGAATTATTTAGTTTTAAACTTAAGTCGTCAATTYGGTCGATTCTTGTCGGACTTTAAAAAAATTGAGCCCAATGACTAGCCCGAGTCCACTAAACCTTAGCCCTAGCTTTCCAAAAATAGACTCGTGTTTGGTTTATAAGCAAAATCCTTTTTTTTTTCTCTTCAGCCGTTTCATCACCATCTCCTCCAGCCTTCACATTTTTTTACCACTTTTCTTCACAATTCTGCAAAAACGGTCGCTAGGAAAGGTAATTGTCAATTCTTGTTTGTTTTCTAGAATTTTTCAAAGAGACTGACCCCATTCACCACCACCAACATCATAAAAATCACCAACACCGGACATAGTCCCCGACGATCCTCGGAATGAAACCATTTCTGCACCCGAACAACTGCAGCCCCATCACCAACCCACCGAATCGCCACCACCTCCAAACCTGCCCGCCGAGGTGCCTGAAAAATAGGCACCGTCCAATCCATCCAAATCCATCAACAACGGCCACGCCGCCCCGCACCTTCCAGGACAAACCCCGACTCTGCCACGATCAACACCCCCACATCCCGCTTCAAAACCGGGACCCAACAAACCCCACACCGCTGACCGACCCAATCGCCACACCACGCCCGACTTCCAATCGCCACACCACGGCCCGACTTCCAGTCGCCGACACCACCAAGTCCGGCTCCAATCGCCACCTACAAACCCCACGCAGCCGAATCGCCGCCCCTAACCACCGACACCACCACCACCGTTTGTCCCCGTGTTCACGACCCGAATTTAAAAGGGGCGAAACAGAGCCAGTGCAAAGGCCGCTGCCGATTTCTTCCAAAGCCAAAACCAACACGGGACCGCCGTCGATTTCGGTGGAGAAGGTCGACGCCTCGCCATTTTCTGCCAAACGCCGCCGCCTTGCCAGCTCTTCACTAATCGCCGACAGCTGAGGAAGGGGAAGCGGATACGCTGGCCGATTTTGGAGAAGAAGGAAAATCAGCCACGGGTAGGGGCGTCGCTGTCAACCACCATTTGTGGCTGCTCCGGGCTGCTGTCGCCGATAGCCGAGGAAGAGGAAGGCTGGCCCGATTTTTCCGATTTTTGGAGAAGAAAGGAAACATACGGGTTATGAGGCTAAAGGGGCTGGGTTCCCCTTTTATTCCAACCCACTTTTCCTAAATCCGAGATTGTAGCCCCAGCCTTTTTCCACCTTTCAATTGAACCCCCAACCTTTGCCATCATATCGATTGAACCCCCAGATTACCAATAACCTTAATTTCAGCCCTCCGATTTATTAAAAACCTCGATCCAGCCCCTGAAACATTTTATAAAAATACATTTCAGTCCATTATTATTATTATTATTATTATTTATTATTATATATTATTATTATTATTATTTCATCATTAATATTGTTATAATTATTACTATTATTATTATGATTACTATTTTAAATATGAAAAAAATACTAATTTAAATATACTTTCTAATTGAATAGGTGACGAGCATTAAGGGGACTTAGGATTTCAACTACGTGCATACCACTCGATTTTCCACGACATTTTTTACGAGGTAGGGACCACTGACTTGCCTATGTTAAATTTTATGTACTCAAATTTATGTTCTATGTGTATCATGCAATTCTATGTTTCCAAAAACTAATATAGCCGTAGACCAAAAGTGTCTGTGACCGGGGAAAAGGGTCATCGGGTTTATCCCGGCGTGCTATAACCACGAATTAAAACCAGAGACCAAATGTGTCTGTGACCGGGGAAAAGGGTCATCGGGTATATCCCGGCGCGTTTTAGCTGCAGTCAACTTATTTTCTACGATAAAACTATGAATTCTATGGTCATTTGTGCTATTTTTGAGTTGTATGATTTTGCATGGGTTAAGTCGGTGTAACTATTGAGTACGTTGAGCTCATCCCAAATCAACGACGTGTTTTTCAGGTACAAATGAAGATATCGAATGAAAGGGAAACGAGGAGGGGAATAATAACTCTCGATGTTGAATTTATGTCTTTCTAAATTTGTTTTCTGTCTTAATTAAAAGTCTTACTTCAAACAAATGCTACTTTAACTATCAATTTTAAATTATAGCATTTGGGTCGTTTATATTATTATCTTCTGCTGCGTAATTTTGAAAATTTTCTATTCTCTGTTGATATTTATGTTAAAATCATGAAAATTAGACATTTATTGTGACGCCAAGATTCCTCCACTTATTTATTTAAAAATATAAATCCTTTTTCGACTAAATTGAAATCGGGGCGTTACAAAGGTGGTATCAGAGCCAAGGTTTTGATTGGTTCTGTAGACTCGTTTCATTTTTGAAAATCAAAAAGTTTATAAAATAAATATTTGGGTTACTTAAATAATCTTCATTCCTCCTCGTTGAACATTCGTCGATATCCTCAAGGTACCAAAGTTCATTATAATTGTTTAATCATTAATTTACATTCCATGATATACCATGATTGCATTGTATTTGGTATGGATGTTTATACTTTGGATATGATTGCATTGTCTTGGGAATGGTTGATGATGCTTTTGATGTGAATGTGTTGTATTGGGAATGGTTGTTGATGCTATTGGTATGATGACACTCCAAGGCATGGAGGATTTCATTATTTATGGTTTTTCGGAAGTCGACACGATGAGGTTATTTTGTTGACCAAAACATCATTTGTGGCGCTTAGCCAAAGAAGAAACTCCCAAGGAAAATTGTGAAGAGGTTTCCAAAGGGAAAAAGAAGCGGGAACAGGGTTAATGAAGAAAACCCACCCCACTTCGACCAAACGACCGTTGAGGCTATGGATACGGTTTTCACCAACTTCTTCCAACGCCTTCAAGATAACGGTTTGGGGAATGGAGGCAACAACTCGAGAGCAGTGGATCAGTTCCGCCAGTACCGACCACCAACTTTCAATGGGAGAGATGGACCTGATGCAGTGGAAGAGTGGTTTCGGTCGCTCGAAAGAATCTTTTGAATGATAGTGTGCGACGACGTGCAGAAGATCACGTGTGCCACTTTTCAGTTAACTGAAGATGCTGACCACTGGTGGGAAGGTTATTGGAGAACCTGTTCAGAGGCGGAGCGAGACGCCTTCACTTGGAACAAGTTCAAGAATCACTCTCCAAATCATCCAACGCAATGAACTTATTAGTCGTGTGTATAGCTTATGAACAACATTTTGATCCTCCCCAATAGCCTTCTTACGGACAGCCCCTTTAACAAGGCTATCCGACAGACCCCATTATCCACCAAAACACCCTTACCTTTGTTTCCATTATCTATCAATTTAGGTGCCTGATTATGATTGACAACCATAGGTTGTCGCGGACGCAAGCGGCTGCGTCTTTGTTTGTAAGTGCTGGACTCAGATCGATGACATGCTGCAATCGAGTGACCCACCGTATCACATCGCTTACAAAAATCCGAAAAACTCTCATAAGTGAAATTCACAAAGTATGAATGGCCCGTGCATTCAATCATTAAACTTTCCGATAACGGGCATGATAAATCAACTTCCACGAGCACTCTTGCAAAGTGCCCGAACATCCCATGCAATGTGTTGTAATCAATCTACAATGGCGTACCCACTTCCCGTGTAATACCTGAAAGGGTTTCCTCGTCCCATTCCAAACCACATCCATATCATGAACATCTTTAAAAATCAACGTATAGTAACCTCTTCCCAGTGAAATGATACGAAAATGTGATTTCAAACTCCAACACAGTTTTAGTTTATCAAATAACAAGCTTACCGGTAGCGATTTATCTCCTTTAGTATTAATTATATGACTGGTACGACCTAAATATGCCCGACCTGGAGAGATCGAAAGGCATAAGAGAATAAGATCTGGTTGGGATGACCTGAGTTGCTACTTTGTCCCTGAAAGGAAAAATGGGACGAGTTGGACGTGAAACTTAAGAAGATTGATCTTGATCTGGGCTTGTGGCTCAAGAGGGGATCTATCCTTCTCAGATCAGGAAAGAGGGAAGAATTGAGATGATGGGGCTAAGCCTCTATTTGCCCCGAGTAGGATAATCTGTTCAGAACATCCTGTGCGATGGTTTGCCCTGGTAGACCTGGTGGGGATGAGCCGACCCATAGCCTTAAGAAAATAAAGATGAGGCAAAGGACAAACCTATAGCTTGACGGGTATCATCCCGACCTGATTCGAATCCTTGGATAAGTTTTCAGAGGATCAGGTCAGAAATGTGGAGAACTTAGCAACAAAACTGATCTATTCTCTAGAAGGAAGATTCCAGGTCAGGTTGTCTTGAGTAACGGGCCAAGATTCGCGGGTTTCTGTTTCTGAGATCCCGAAAAAGCCCCACTTGGCAAAAACTATAAATATCTCAGCCCCAAGGCTGAGAGAGGTATGGCATTCTAAGAATTCTTCTCTTGGTTTAGCTTATTCCAATCTAAAATGCTTAACTTACTTAAGCATCGGAGAGGTTTCCATCGGAAAACCCCCAGTGGTTCTTTTAACGTGTTTTTGTTGAAGCAGGTTGGGGTATTCAAAGGGAAGAATCAGGTGTTCATGGTGTAATTTTTAGGGAGAAACAATTGGCGCCGTCTGTGGGAAAGTTGAACAAAGCTAAGACCTGAGAAAGAAGTATGGCATCAGATGGACTCAGGCGAAATCTGGTGGCAGAAATGGGCGGTACGCCAAGTTCTGCTACGCCAACGGGCATGCCGGAGACAGCAGGACCATCGGCAGCGACTAGGCCGAGCACTACGCAACCCCCTACAGGAGGAGCCCAACAAGCGGAAGGAGGACAACTGAATGATTCCTTTTTGAGGCAATTATCTGACATCATCGACAAGGCATTAGAGGTGGCAGTGGAAAAGAAATTTGATGAAATTTCGTCACCACCCTACAAGGTAAACCAGCCGCCGGAGATGGAGCCACCTCGAACGGCCCAGCATATGGCCAGAGCTCCCCCCCCCCAGGATGACAAAGAGAGCTTTTTTGCTTCAAAATGCGAAACTTCAAGCAAAACCAACCCAGACCTCACCGAGCAGATGCAAAATCTACAAAAAGAAGTCAGGGAAGTTAAGTAAAAGATAGCAGGCACGGCTGCAGGCCAGGCACGCGAAGCACTCCGTTCATGGAGGCAGTCATGAGGGATGATCTATCAGCTTCTTACTGTTCCATGGTCTTTGAATACAATGGGACAACGGATACGTGGGATCACCTGAGCCGATTCGAGATCGCAGCTACCTTGCACAAGTTTTCTGATGCATTCATGTGTCGGGTTTTCACTACGACCTTCTTAAAGTCAGCTCAGCTCTAGTTTAGCCAACTACCCCCCGTTCCATAAGCAACTTTGACGAGTTTAGCTATGCATTCTTGCACTAGTTCACCAGTTGTAGGAAATATCAAAAAATGCCGCTGGAACTGTTCAGTTTGAAGCAAAAATAAAACGAAAGCCTGCGTGGATATATCAAGCGGTTTACAGATGCTAGACTAGAAGTGCCTTCAACATCTAAAGAGCTCTTGGTCAATGCTTTGGCTCAGGAACGGGGAGTTCTTCCAATCATTGGTGGTCAAGCTAGCACTGAAATTTGGAGAGCTCTTAGAGAGAGCAGAAAAATACATCCACTTCGAAGAAGCCTTGAAGAGAAAGGATGATGGAGATAAGCGGAGAGAACGACCTAGTAGGGAAGATAGGGCACAAATGAAGAAACCCAGGAATGATCTGGTAGGAGGTCTTCCTTGGATTGATAGGTATACAACTTTGGCTTCGCCTCTTGGAGAGATTCTGCAAGCAATCGAGCGACATTCCGACCTCAAGTGGCCTAAAACATATTCCCAAAATCCAAGAAAGGAAAAATCTGATCGATTCTGCCGGTATCACAACAAATATGGCCATGATACAAATGAGTGCACACATTTAAAAGATGAGATAGAACGGATGGTGCAGGCAGGACATCTCAAGGAATTTGTACTGACAAAAAGGGAAGGGCTCAGATTTGACTCCTATAAAAAGGACCAGTACCAGACCACACAGAGACGAAGTGGTGGTCGTACAAGCACACAGAAGGAGAGCCAATCTCAAGAAGTGCGAGGTGAAATCCTGATGATTACAGGAGGAGAATGGGATGACCATTCCCGGCGAACCCAGAACAGTTACATACGGGCTGTAAAAGACCTGACTAGAAGGGCACGTGAAGTTGGACAGTTATCACCTAGTCCAAACATTTGCTTTGGGTCGGAAGATGAGAATGGTATTTTAGCCCCACACATGGATGCCCTGGTCATAACAGCCACCGTTGCTAACTACAACCTGCGGCGGATCTTTGTGGACACAGGAAGCTCGACAGATATTATGTTCTATGATTGCTTTCGGAAGCTGAATTTGAATGTGGAGTTGGAAGAGGTCACAACCTCGCTGGTAGGCTTTGCGGGAGGAGCCCTGAGACCCCTTGGAGCAGTAAACCTCCTGGTCACGCTGGGGGATGACCCATTTAGGTAGACCAGGTCAGTGTGTTTCCTAATAGTGGACGCGCCCTCCTCGTATAATGCCATGCTGGGTCGGCCATCTCTAAGCCAATTCCAGGCAGTAATATCTATCTATCACATGAATCTGAAATTCCCTTCTCAGGATGGATTAGGTGAAGTCCGGGGTGACCAATATACGTCGCGACAGATGTATGTGGAGAGTGTTCAGCGCAATGAAGAGGAAAGGTGATGCAAGAGGGAAAGAATAGAGGAAGCCAGACCCGAGCTAGCTCAGCGGGAAGAAAACCTGATGTCAGTGGAGGTAATCTCAAGAGATAATAGTCGAGTCCTGCGCGTAGGAATGACCCTGAGCCCGGAGGTGTTGGTAGAGTTGGTGGTGTTTTTGAGGAACAATGCAGATGTTTTTGCCTGGTCTCCCCAAGACTTAGTAGGGATAGACCCAGCCATCGCGGAGCACCACCTCAACATCAGTCCCACGATGAAGCCAGTAAAACATAGGAAGCGCAATTTTGGTCCTGAGAAGGAAGCCATTATCGAGGTAGAGGTGGAAAAGTTGTTGCGAGCCAAGCATATCCGGGAGATACAATTCCCAGAATGGCTCTCAAGCGTAGCTTTGGTACCGAAGACCCAGGAAGATTGGCGAATGTGTAGATTTCAGAGACCTCAATCGCGCCTGCCCTGTGAACTGCTGAACATGATGGACGCTTCACAAGGATATCACCAGATAAGGCTGACCGAGAAGGATGGAAAATGGGTTAGTTTCATAACCCCAAAAGGAACTTATTGCTACGTGGTCATGCCATTCGGGCTCAAGAACGCAAGAGCCACATATCAACAGCTGGTAGATAAGATGTTTATGACCCAGCTCAGGCGTAATATGGAAGTGTATGTGGATGACATGCTGGTGAAAAGCGCAAGGGCAGCCTCGCACGTTGATGACCTAAGGGAGACCTTCGATACCTTGAGAAAGTACAGAATGAAGCTCAACCCAAAGAAGTGTGAATTTGGGGTAAGAGCTGGGAAATTCCTGTGGTACATGGTCATGGAAAGAGGAATAGAGGCCAACCCGGAGAAAGCTAAAGCCATTATGGACATGCAACCCCCGAGAAATATCAAAGAAATGTAGTGTCTGGCTAGAAGGATTTCAGCCCTGAGAAGGTTCATTTCGCGCTCAGCTGAGAGGAGCTTACCATTTTTTCGAGCCTTGCGAAAGAAGGCTCGATTTCAATGGGACGAAGAATGCAAGGAGGCATTTAAGAAGTTGAAAGAGCATCTGGTCGGCATGTCATTTCTTACCAAACCAGTTCAGGGAGAGCCCTTAATCCTATTCTTGTCTGTAGGGAAGCAGTCTGTGAGCACGGTCCTAATTAGAGAAGAAAGCAAAGTGCAGAGGCCAGTGTATTATTGGAGCAAGGTGTTCCATGACACTGAGCTCTGGTACGCGGAGATAGAGTGAGCCATGCTAGCTCTGGTCGGGACGGCTCGCAAGCTCCACATATTTTCTTTCACAGAACATAGTGGTCAGAACCTACCTACCCCTAAAAGTAATCATGGATAAACCGGAAGCCTCGGGGCATCTGGTGAAATGGATAATTGAGCTCAGCGAGTTTGATATCAATTTTGAAGTACGAACATCCATCAAAGCCCAGGCTTTGGCTGACTTTATACAAGAGAAGTTCTCCTGAGGAGAAGAAGTAGTGGACGATCTGCACTGACGGCTCGGTGGGCAACTTTGGTTGCAGTGCAGGAATAGTATTAACAGACTCGGATGGTGTGACCACGGAATACTCAGTGAGGATGAACTATCCCTTATCCAATAACGCAGCAGAGTATGAGGCCTTGCTGAGAGGAGTTCAGATGGCAAACGAGTTGTGGGGCAGAGCGGATATGTGCACGGGTAGATTCACAACTTGTATATAAATATATAAGGGGAGAATTTGAAACAAGGGAAGAACGTATTCAGAAATACCTAGCTCAATTTCGAGAGCTGGACAACACCATGGATGCTTTGACCGTACAATAAATACCCAAAGAAGAAAATGGCAGGGCAGATTACCTAGCTAAGATAGCCAGCTCGGCAACGGACTGGCAAGAAAGAATGATCACCTTATTGATGGCACACAAGGAAATTCGGAGAGGAGAAGATATACACATTAGAGGAGGAGAAGGATTGGCGCACTCCGATTAGAGCATATCTTGAGAAGGGAGAGCTACGTGATGACAAGGAGGAGGCAGCGAAAGTAAGAATCAGGTCTTCCCGCTTTTGCCTTATAAGGGGAGATCTATACAGCAATCACAATAAATTTGAGCGGAAGCGTGAATAAAACTTAACATTAATTTAAAACAGGAAATTCACTTAACGCATCAAATAGTAGTACTCGACTATTCAAGAAGTTTTAAATAGAAACACAAGTCTCAATCTTGTTTTTAAACTTGACAAAACTAAAGATACCAATCCATAAAGAAGAAAATAAAATAGCATTGAAAATAACATCTTCGCATCCACCGCCTCGTACCACATCCAACTCCTCAACCTGAAAAGTTTAATAAAAATGGGTGTGAGCTTTCAACTCGCTCAGTGGGGATTTGTTTGTCAACATTAAACACAAATCATACAAACCATAAATGAATAGCTACAACACACTGTCAGTCGTTCATAGATGTTGGCCAACCATAGATTTAGCTCGAAAGCTACTGTTGTTTT
>BMAC01000738.1:291116-342879 GCA_014905375.1 Phtheirospermum japonicum | reverse complement strand
CTATCCTGCTCAGATCAGGAAAGAGGGAAGAATTGAGAAGATGGGGCTAAGCCTCTATTTTCCCCTTAGTAGGATAATCTGGTCAAAACCTCCTATGCAATGGTTTGCCCTGGTAGACCTGGTGGGGATGAGCTGACGCAAAGCCTTAAGAAAAGAAATATGAGGCGAAGGAAAAACCTACAGCTTGACGGGTATCATCCCGACCGGATTCGAAGCCTTGGATAAGGTTTCAGAGGATTAGGTCAGAAATGTGTAGAACTTAGCAACAAAGCTGATTTATTCTCTAGAAGGAAGCTTCTAGGTCAGGTCGTCTTGAGTAATGGCCCAAGATTCATGGGTTTCTATTTCTGAGATCCCGGAAAGGCCCCACTTGACGAAAACTATAAATATCTCAGCCCCAAGGCTGAGAGAGGTATGCCATTCTAAGCATTCTTCTCTTGATTTTGCTTATCCGATCTAAAACGCTTATTTGACTTAAGCATCAGAGAGGTTTCCACCGGAAATCCCCCGGTGGTTCTTTCTAACGTGTTTTTGTTGGAAAAGGTTAGGGTATTCACAGGGAAGAAGCAGGTGTTCCTAGTGTAATTTTTAGGGCAAAACAACGACCAATGAGGGCATGATCAAACACCTTTCGTCTAGCTGCGTAGAATTTTTCGGATAACTTGAGGGATAAGACATCCCCGTTTCGAATCGGGATGAGGGGCTGGCCACGACCCTTTGAGTGTATGGAGGAATCTCTGACAAGAGTGTTGTTTTAGGACCGATTAACTATTGTTGTAGTAGTCTTTTTGGCACCAACGACACCACTAATTTTAGGTGTTTCGTCAATAATCACCATGAAATTATCAAGAACAGCCCCGCTCTTAAGGGATGCTTGTGGGATAGGCTCCTCAACCCTCAAATTAGTTTTTTCTAAAAAAGTGCGAAAATATTATTAAAAAGAAGAAAACCGTTCATACAACCAAAGATCACGGCATCCTATCCCTAACTAAAGGCATCTGTTCGGGCCTCATTAAAACCTCTCGAGGTAAACCCACCCTTGTGTGAGAAACCCTCGTAGAGGAAAGAGTAGCCTCCCCATGCCAGTAGGGGAAGGAAAAGAACAAAGCGATAAAAAAGGCTACTATCCACAAGCCGGCTAAAAGTAAAAATAAGCTGCAACTAGCAGGTCGTGATCTAAAGAGTAGTAATACCAAGGTTCTCAGCTCAACCGAAAATATCAACGTGAACCAGTCGTAACAGAGAGAGTTGGATTTGGAGAGCGCATCAGTAGCGCGATTGCCTTCTCGATAAACATGAAAAACCATGAACTTGATCGAGGTAGAGATGAAAAGAATCTTGGAAGCGCCAAGGGACTTCCAGGCTACGCTTCACAAAAAGCTCCACCACATAAGTCAAGTTAGATTCCATCCAAATCCATCTCCATCCTCTCAGATCAGCCTCCTCGACCGCAATAATCGCGGCTTCCAACTCAGCCTCAAAGGCAAAACCCTGGTCAAGCGATCTCAAAAAACTACCTTATACAAAGCCCCGACATGTGTGGAAAATTCCCGTCGTGATGCAGTCTCCGGGATAACCCAGAGCACTACCATCCGTATTCACCTTAATCCAGCAAGGCGAGGGGGGCAACCAGGACACAGGGGTAAGGGTGGGCGGAGGCGCGGTCCTACCACGCACACCCAATTTGCGCAAATAAATCAGGTATGTAACAGTGTTTGCCGTTGTGCCGTGATCCAGGGTAGAAGACTCCAGAATGAGTGAACGGGTGAGAATAAGAGCCTCTGTGGTGGAAGGTCTAACTCTGTTATGGACCAAATTACACCGAAGGTGCCAGATCGTTGAAATGAAAGCCGCTTTCCAGAGTAAGAGTACCTGCGCACTAAAACAACAGTTAATAGCGAAAACACAGAAATGAGCAAACCACCTGAAAGGGGGAGCTAGATGTCGAAAGCATCCTCGATCCAGCCCCAAATGTGATGCGCAAACCGGCAGTCCGTAAATATATGGTCAGCCATCTCAGAACTCGCAAAGCAAAAGAAACAAAAGGAAGGACCTATGAACCCTCGCCTACGGATCACGTCAAAGATACCTAACCGATTAAAGATCGCCTTCCAGACAGTGATAGAGCACCGAGCCAGAATATGAGAAGATCAAATCCAACTTCCTCATCAAACCTTAAGAAACTTCTGATGGAGGTGGTCGTACACAAGCCTGGCCGAGATATCCCCTGAAGAAGAGGTAGACCAAATGCATTTATCCTCGGTGTGAGGGACAATAGGAACCGGAGGATGTCAATGACTATATCGGTGAAAGCGACAAGGAAGCTCTCTGTAATGTGCCAGATCCCAGAAGAGAAGTAGTCGGTAATAGTTTGAGAAAAATGAGGCTTAAGAGTCTCAGGGATGCCGATATAGGAGGCGATGGAGTAATAAATCTAGTTATCCCACCAGAAACTAACCCTGGAGTCACTGCCAGGGAACCATCGAGACTTCTCCAAAATGCTAATAACGTGACCTCTTATTCCACCCCAAATGGATGAGGAGACATGCGCACGGGGGGAACCATTCTTCTTAAGAAAGCGCTCTCGAAGAAGTTGAAAGGCCATAGAATCCTTATTAAGCAAATTATTAGCGAATTTGAAGAGGAACGAAGAGTTGGCAGTGGTGATGGGATGGATGCCAAGGCCACCCTCCTCACGAGGAGCACAGTAACGGGCCCAGTTAACAATACAGAGCTTACGTTTAGAAATATCACCCGACCAGTCAAAATTTCTAATAGCAGTCTTATCTGGAATCGGCCAGAGATGAGTATCACGAGGGCTACCACGGAACATCGGGACCCCGAGATAGGAGGCAGGGAGGGAGCCCACGGAAAAACTAGAGGACTGACAAATACGACGGACAACGGCGGGAGTCACCGATGAGCTAAAGTAAGTCTTAGGTTTCTCTTGGCTGAGAATCTGTCTAGAGAAATCCCCATAGCGACGAAAGATGTCCAGGATGGCCCTAGCATTATGAGTTGAAGCATGACTCATAACGAGGATATCACCAGCATAGAGAAGGTAGGTTAGGAAACAGAGCGAGTGACCGGCCTGGAACGGGGAGATTGTACCACGATCCGATAGAAGAAAAATCAAAATGGTGTAAGACTGTAGTAAGGAAGCCCCAATCCAAAGTATCGAAGGCTTTACGAATGTCAATCTTCATGATCATATTCATACCAAAGGTGCGGGAGGAGAGGCAATTAAATGCCTCAGAGGCAACATCGATATAGTCATGAATCTGATTACCCGTAAACCCAAACTGAGAGTCCGAGATCATCTTACTGATGACTACCCCAAGACGGGTAGCCATGATCTTAGTGATGATCTTGAAAGAGAAGTTGCTAAGGGCAATCAGACGAAAATCATCCACACACATCGCCCATTTAATTTTCGGGATAAGAATCATGAAACTGGAACTGAAACCAGTGAGAAGGGAAGAAGAAGCAAAAAAGTGTCGGACTGCTGAACAGACGTCATGTCCGATAATATCCCATCACTCTTGAAAGAAATGGCCATTAAAGCTATCCGGCCCAAGGGCACTACTAGGGGCAAGAGAGAAAACTGTCTCACGAATCTCATCATCGCTTGGAGCAGTAGAGAGAAAGTCATGAGAATGAGTATCAACAGCAGGGTGCAGAAACTCATTAATCCAAGTAGGTTCCAGGAGAGGGTGGCTGGTAGAAACGAGGTCAGAGAAGAAGGAGATGATCTTTCCCTGAATCGCATCAGGAGAGTGGCTGATCACCCCATCAATCAAGAGAGAACCAATGGTGGTCTTCGTAACCCGAGCCTTGATACTCCGACGGAAAAAGGCTGAATTATGATCACCATCCGTGAGCCACTCAGCCCGTCTCTTATGTCGAAGGATACTATCCTGAGTGTCAAGAAGAGAGGAGGACTGGACTTGCAGGGCAATCTCAGCTTCAAGGTTAGCTTCTGAGTACCCCGTGTCTAGGCAGTGAGACTGTAAGTTCATAAGCTCGGCAAGAGAAGACTCTACCTGGAGATGAACCTTACCAACCGTTTGTGCATTCCATTCCCGGAGAACTCCATGAAGCTAATGCAATTTGTCCATGAGGGGAATAATAGGGTTAGAAATTTGGCGGGGGAGAGCCCAAGCAGTGGTGACAAGGGAACGAAAACCCGGCTGCAAAGTCCAAAAGTTCTTGAAATGGAAAACCCGAGGGCCCGAGGTGGTAAGAGTATCTCTAGAACACTCAAGGAGAATAGGATGATGATCAGAGCGATTATGAGGAAGGATTAATTAAGTAGACATGATAGTGCTTATGGGTCAAGGAAGGCGAAGGTGGTGGTGGATGGGCTGTGGATGATGGTGGCGGTGTTGGATGGGTCCTGAGATTGCTAAAGCTTGACGGCTGAATATGAACAATTTTCGGGAACAAAGTTTTGTCAAACGTGCAAAGGATGGAGGTTTGTACATACCGTGAGGGCTGGTGGAGTGCCTCGCCTGCCATGGAGGTGGCGGGCGGTGGTAACAAGCGGCGGTGGATGACACTTAGTGGCTGAGTTCGGCCATGGAAGGTGGCTGCAAAAGTACAATGTATCTGGACATGAATCTGGACTTGTTTCTAGGACAAATTCTATTTTTTTAGTTGATAAATGTGGCTATGGGTGGTGGCTGCAAAAATTAACTTCAAGATGTACTTGTATTGTCCAAGTTAATATGTGTTCGAGATGTCATCAACATAATACTAAGGAAGAAATTATTATCCCATGATGACAGTTACCCTATTCTTTGTTTGCTACATAAATATTGGGTAGTCTTTCTTAGTTGATACTCTTGGTATTAATATTTAGATTTTTGTGAGAGTGGTTCATTTATGTGAAAGATTGAAGTACAACGATGTTAAAGAAATTGATATATTGGTACGTTGTAATAAAAGAGATTGACCTTATAAACCCTATACATGATAGGAGAGATGTATTCGGGGAGATAAGCACATGCAGACCGAAACCACCTTCCTCTTTGGACGCGGTCGCTTTAGCACAAGGAATGGTGATACAACCTCGTTTAAAGACATCCCCCATCGAACTGAAGTTACGAATATCACTTTTTGACCATTTGTCGAGAGGCACATACCACCGATGAGCATGGATCAACCTTTAAGAATGACTGAATCTACAAGACAAGTACGACTCGTTGTCGAAAGCGAGCACCCCTTCCAATTGATCAACCTAGAAATAATATGATTAACTGTTAGCTCCAAACGAGAACGACGGGGAACACCCGCAAAAAAGGGCATGCCAAAGTACTTAAAGGTCGATACCTTTCTGGCATGGCAATAACATGCAAAATAATTTGGTTAAAATGCACGTGGTTACCAAAATAAACCAAGTACTTATCTAAGTTAGTGATTTTCCCCAATAAACAACTATAACCTTCTAGCAATTGCCGAAGAACCTGACCATTTTTAGAGGAATCCTTACAAAAAAGAATAAATTCACCCATGTACAAAAGGTGAGACGGGTAGACAATGCCTCTGCCAATCCAAATGTCAATCAACTCATCTAACCGCAGCCGCTCCAACATGAGATTATGTAAAACCTCTTCAACCAAAAAAAGATGAGTGGGATAAGGGATCACCTTGATGAACACCCTTTAAATATCTAAAGTAACCACTCAGTGATTTGTTTATGAAAACCGACGACTGAGAGATTCCCAATATTTCACAAACCTAATCATAGAAGTAACGCTTGAGGGATCGTAAGATGAATTCCCATGAAAGGATGCTAAAAGCCTTCTGAATATCAATTTTAACTGACATGTTCCCGCCATTATCCCGATGATCTAGAAAATTAATGCACTTTGAGGCTTGGGCTATGCAATCATGTATTCCACGACCCATGATAAAACTGAACTACCTAAGAAAGATAATATCAGAAGTGATCAAGTCCATTCAAGATACTAGAATCTTAGTAATGATCTTGAAGGAAAAATTACTAAGTATGATAGGGGCAGAAGAGATCGGCCCAATCTCCCGCTGCCATCTTAGGAAAGAGCACCACAAAATTAGAATTTAGCCCAACAGGAATCTTATCCGAGTCAAGTAAAGCCTGGATCATAAATATGACATCCTTAGAAATGATAACCCATGTATGCTAAAAGAATGTCCCTAGGAGAAGCATCCGGACCAGGGGCACTGCTAGGATCCAAATTAAAAATCACAGCTCGAATGCTCTCAAATGAGGGCCATTTGAGAAGAGAATACCTATGGGCTATAGTAATTGTATGTGTTATTAAAGCAAAAATACGACCATGAAGCGCTACTGGAGTGGTGAAAGAAGCCACAAAAAGGTCTTGATAATAAGAGATAGTTTGATCCGCAATCTAAACGGGCTCATGGAAAATCATGCCATTAATGCGGAGGAAAGAGATGTTATTATGACCCGCTAGAATCTTGAGGCTATGATGAAATATTGAAGAGTTTCGGTGCCCATCTTTACACCATGTAACGCTTCTATGTTGCCAAAAAAAATCAAACTTCTTAAATAAAATATCTTGAAGTGTATCCCCTAGTTGAAATGTTCACCTGGATAACCCCTAGGGAATCAAGTATCTCCTCTTTTTGAAGTAAAATATTTCCAAAGATGGTCTTATTCCACTCCTTCAATCAAAACTCAAGATACTTAAGTTTGTTTATAAATAAATGATGAATCTTTGTTCCACATGGATCGAAAACAAAATTTTTAAGGACATGAGATGACACTTGACTGGCAAGAGAAAGAGATAAGGTTATGATCTGAGGTTGCCCGTGAAAAATCATGAATGGATATCAAATCCCATAAATCAATAAATGACTCCGTGGAGACCCCACGATCCAACTAAGACTCAAACTGTTAACCATTGTTCGTATGGAAAACTATGTGTTCTTAAGGTCATATTTGATAGTATTTTATAGGCTAACTGTTCACTTTCATGCGATTTTCTGTGTTTTACGTATTTCATGGAAAATATTATGTTTTGTAATATTTGGTAATTTCATAGATAAATGATAGTTTTTGAAGACTATTGGGATAAAAAAAATTTGAAAAACCTATATTAGACAAAAGGACACACGGGGAATGAGGAATGAGGAGTAGAAGTCAAACACGGAAGCTAAAGAAATGGGAGTAAGAAGAATTGACAAAGATATGTTACAGATATTTCATATTTGAGCCATAACACTCTCTTAGAAAGTCCAATCGAGGTGACTCAAGCGGCCATGGGAAGATAAGAGATAGAGCTAAAAATTATATCAAGACATACAAGTTTGATTTGGTAGTTTGTTGGGCAAAGAGTGCTTTGGTAGATGAAATCCGAGTTACCACCCGACTTCTTGCCAAAAATGTAACTTGGACGAAGAAACTAAGGCTTAACTCAACTTACCACCCGAATTATAAGTCAGGTGCGGAAAAAATTACTGAACAGTAAGGCTACATCGAATTTGAGACTTGACTTACAATTCAGATTCATTGTTGGAAACATATTCTGAGGCCTACATTTTTAGGTATTTTTGGACCCTTGTAAATACCCTACACCCTTGAATTTGAGACATCATATATACATGAAAACATCATATTGGAAGAGATTGGGAGCCTAATGTTGGAAGATTGATGCCCTCCTATCCACAGGACGACAAGACGAAGTTCCCCATGATCGTGGCTTAGAACGGTTCTCATCTCTTTTATCATTATTAGATTAAGTTTGTTCATGTGTTTTACAAACATGTTCGGCTTATCACTTTGATTCTAGACATGAGAGTAGATTTATGACTCAAGTTTTATGATATTAAAGTATTTTGTTTGTTAATTATTTACTACTTATTTCATTTGTATCTTGTTAATGATTTTATGTGGGTAACTGGTCACTACTTTACTCTTCTTTAAAAAAATACTGAATCTACACTAATGTGATCTAAGGTGAAGATATTCCAATCGAGGTAAAAAGTTTCAAAATTAAAAAGAGACTAACCTTCATACCCCTCCTCCTCTCCCGTTGCATGCACAGTAGTAACTTTAGCCCCTCCCAATGGTTCCCTCATTTTTCACATTGGGTTTGTTCATGCTCATAATGCTACGGTGGGCAGTTGTGCTCTTTGGAGAGATATCTTGAGCCATCCCCTCCCTCATATTTTGATTATTAAAGATTTTAACGCTGTTTTGGGTGCCCACGAGCGTCGTGGGGGCAACCCTCCTAATACCACCTTTAGCCGTACACTCTACATCATGCGCTTCATCCCTTCTGGACAATCCCGTTCTCAGTAGCAGGCGCTCCTCCTACGCCGCTACACATACAACTTCAAGTCCATTAGTTTCTACCTCCCTCGATAATGGAAGTTTTGTCCCCTTCGGTGGATCATATTTGGTCGAGGAATGGTCTAGCTCATGTCGGCCCTATTCCGAGACAACCAAATCCTGATCTCACCATAACTGTGCCCCATCAACCCTTTCTTTTGGATCCTTGCCGGCGGCTAGGGTTCATCCGCAATCGCTTGCTGTGCCAGCCCCACCCTTCTGAGTTTTCGGCGCTTCTCCAGTAGCTCTCGTCGTCATTCCTCCATTGTTCCCTATTACGTTCTGTAATTTCCCTCAACCTCTGTGGCCGAGTTCCCCAAGTCTGTGACTTCCCCAATTTTTCCTGCAGGGGCTAGGGTTCCTTCTCCGCCTAGGGTTTCCTCTCCATGGCTTGCGGCACAAGCTCCACCCCTACATCTCGTTGCCACCTCGCCAGCAATATCTACGGATCTCTATTCTCCTGCCTCTGCGGTGGATGCTCCGCCGGTAGCCATTTTGCTAGAGAAACCACGGCCTTTTCTCCGCCTGTCACATCTGAGACAGGTTCAAACTTCTTTCTGAATTTCTCTTTTGGTTTGGATGCTCCTATGGCTTCAGCAACACACTAGACCGCTGCTGCTCCCCCGCTGGCTCCTCCCCATTATGCCTAGCCCTGTACGACTTTTGGCGGCGATGGATTCCAGCCACTACAAATTCTGGGTGGGCATAGCCCGGTTATGTAGCACCCTAATCCCGGTTTCCAGCAGTCGCATGCACCAACGGGATGCAATTCGGGGACTCCAACTCCACCAATTAAAAGGGTGAGTTTTATTCGCTTAATTCTCAAGGAGCTTTGTCGGGTTCACCGCCCTGATTTTCTTGCTATTGCGGAACCTTTGGTTTCTTTCTCTAGCATTCATGACTCATTTCGACGTTCTCTTGATCTAACTCTTGTTGCTGAAAACTTCCGCAATAATTGGATCCTGGATATCTGGGTTTACCTCTACCACGACTCTTTTCTCTTTGGATCAGGGTATCCTTCTCTGAGCCACCTTCGGGGACCTCATTTTTCACATTGGGTTTGTTCATGCTCATATTGCTACGGTGGGCAGTTGTGCTCTTTGGAGAGATATCTTGAGCCATCCCCTCCCTCATATTTTGATTATTAAAGATTTTAACGCTGTTTTGGGTGCCCACGAGCGTCGTGGGGGCAACCCTCCTAATACCACCTCTTGTGCTGATTTTCGGAGTTTCTTAGATGCTGGTGGTTTCTTGAAGGTTTCTACTAATGACATTTTTTCACTAGAATTAGCCATTGCCATTCTGAGTTCGCCCCTTGCATGTGGGCTGATTTCCGGCCTTCTTCTTCCCCGCACTCGCTCCGATCATCATCCCATCCTCATTGAGTGTGCTAGAGATTTGAATACCACTTCGGGCCCTCGAATTTCCCATTTTGAAAACTTTTGGACTTCATTGACTGGCTTCCATAACCTCGTCACCACTGCTTGGACTATTCCCTTCCAGGCTTCTAACCCCATTATCCTCCTCATGGCTAAGTTGTACCTTCGTAAGGCTCTTCAGGAGTTGAATGCTCAAACCATTGGTAATCTTAATTGTCGGGTGGAGGCAACTCTTGTGGAGATTATGGATTTATAGTCTTTATGTTTTGATACGGGTTATTCCGAGGCCGACATTGAGACTGAGATTACCCTTCAAGTTCAGTCTTCTTCTTTTCTTGATACTCAAGCTAGTGTTCTTCGGCAGAAGAGCCGGGCTGAGTAGCTCACTGATGGTGATCATAACTTGGCTTTCTTCCATCATAGCATTAAGGCTAGGGTCACTAAATCTTACATCGGTTCCCTTTTGATTGATGGAGTAGTCAGCCATTCCCCTAATGCGATTAGGAGTAAGATTATGTCTTTCTTCTCTGGTCTTTTCTCCGCTAATCATCCGCTTCCAGCTCCTGATTGGATTGATGAGTTCCTTCACCCGGCCATTAACTCTCAGTCTAATCTATTCCTTTCTGCTGTCCCGAACTCTGTGGAGATTTATGAGGTTGCTTTTGCTCTCGCCCCTTGTTCTGATGGTTTTAATGGTCCTCTCTTTCACGAGTGTTGGGATATTGTTGGACATGATGTTTATTCAGCAGTCCATCACTTCTTTTATTCCTCTTCGCTCCCTACTGGTTTCAATTCTAGTTTCATGATTCTCATCCTGAAAATTAAAGGGGCGATTCGAGTGGAGGATTCCACCCGACCGCCCTTAGTAACTTTTACTTCAAAATTATTACCAAGATTCTGGCCACCCGTCAGGGTACTGTCATTGGTAATGTGATCTTTGAGCCCTAACTTGGTTTTATTCTGAGAAAACAGATTCATGGTTGTATTTCGATTGCCTCTGATGCTTTTTAACTGCCTTACCTCTCGTAAATTTGACAAGAATATGATCATGAAGATCGACATTTGCAAAGCCTTTGATACCTTGGGTTGGGGCTTTCTGACTGTGGTTTTACATCATTTTGGTTTTTCCACTACCTTTATTGGGTGGGTTGAGACCATTCTTCACTCGGATCGTATTTTGGTTCTCCTTAATGGTAGTTCTGCGCACTATTTAAATTGCACCAGGGGTGTCCGCCAGGGGGACCTTCTCTCTCCTCTCTTGTTTTGCATCACGGAGGACGTCCTTGCGCGTGCCCTCTGTTTTGCTGCAGACTGCGGTACGATCTCTTTGTTTCGTGCTGGTCGCTCTCTTTACTTCCCGACCTACCTTCTTTGCGAAGATGATATCCTTGTTATGGGCCATGCTTCGACCCCCATTTCCCGGGCTATCTTGGACATCTTCCATCATTATGGGGATTTCTCCAGACAGATTCTCAGCCCGTAGAAATCTAAGATTTACTTTGGCTCCAAGGTTTCCCCTGCAGTTATTAGATGTATCTGTTAAGTCTCCAGTTTCTCCGTGGTCTTGCTCTTGGCCTCTTATCCCGGCATTCTGATGTTTCTCGGAAGCCTTATTACTTCTCATCTTCACCCAATCCTTGATAAGACTCTGGCTAATTTTGGGCTTTGGAAGGGTTCCTCTCTGTCTCTGGAAGGTCGTATCTGCCTTGTTAACTTTGTCATCACTAGCACCACGGTGCACTCCATGCTCCTCCTCTAATAGCCGACCTCGCTTCTTCTCAAGCTTGAGAAGGTTATATAAAATTTCATCTGGTCTGGCGATATTTCTAAGCGTAAGCATTGTACCATTAATTGGGCTCATTATTGTGCCCCTCATGAGGAAGGTGGCCTTGGTATCCGTTCGGTCACCACGTCCAACTCTTTGTTCCTCTTCAAATTTGCTAATAACTTCCTTAATATAAAGACACTATGACATTTCGTCTTCTTCATAACCATTTCCTTAAGACGAATGGTTATCCCCGAGCCCATGTCTCTTTGTCTATTTGGGGAGGCATTAGGAATCATGTTACTAGGAATTTTGGAGAATTCTCATTGGCATTTTGGTATCAACTCTAGGGTTAGCTTTTGGTGGGATAACTTGCTCGGTTACTCCATCGCTACCCGCATTGGCATTCCTGAGATTCTTAAGCCCCGCTTATCTCAGACCGTTGCTGATTACTTCTCCTCAGGGGTATGGCACTTCACTGATATCTTCCTCACCACTTATACTGACATTGCCATTAACATCCTTCGGTTTCCTTTTGTTCCTCACACCGAGGATAAGCATGTTTGGTTTATTTCTTCTAAAGGGGATATCTCTGCTAAGATTGCGTACAACCATCTCCGTCAAAAATTCCTTAAGGTCCATTGGGGCAGCTGGATTTTGCTAATCATTATGTTTATACTATTGACTGTCGTTTTAGTGCGTAGGTACTCTTTTTGTAAAAGGTTGCATTCATCTCGATAATTTGGATGCTCTGGCACCTTCGGTGAAACTTCATTCACAATGGATTCCATCCCTCTACCACGAAGACTCTCATCCTTATTCGCTTGCTTATTCTTGAGTTCTCTGCTTTGGACCACGGAATGATGTCTAATACTGTCTCTTACTTGATTTGTTTGCGCAAATTGGGTGTGCGTGGTAGGCCCGCGCCTCTGCCCACCCTCTCCCACATGATCTGGTTGCCCCCATCTCCTGGTTGGGTTAAAGTGAATACTGATGGGAGTGCCCTGAGTTGCCCTGGCGAGTGCATCTCGGCGGGCATTTTCTGCACATGTCGGGGCTTTGTGAAAGGTAGTTTTTTGAGATCGGTTGGGCAGGGTTTTACCTTTGAGGCTGAGCTGGAGGCTGCAATTATAGCGGTTGAGGAGTCTGAACTTAGAGGCTGGAGATGGATTTAGCTGGAATCCGTCTCTACTTATCTGGTGGACCTCTTTGTGAAGAGTTATCTGGATGTCCCATGGTGCTTCTTGGCTCATTGGTGTCGGGTTCTGTTCCTCACTACCTTGATTAATTTCATGGTTTCGCATGTTTATCGAGAAGGTAATCGCCCTGCTAATGCGCTCTCCAAATGTAACTCTCCTCGCTATGTGTAGTTTATGTCGCCCCCGGTGTTCCTCTTAGGTTTGGTAAATGATGATATTTTTGGGAAACCGGTGTTTCATTCATAAAGGTGGTTACTTGGACCTATCGAGTGGCAGCTTACTTTTGGTTTGGCAAAGGACCTTAGTAGTGCTGCCTTTTGGATCACAACTTTCTTGTTGTAGCTTGACTTTATTTTTGGTCGTCTTGTGGCCTTTAGCATTTTTTTTCACTTTGGTTCGTTCCTTCAACAACTGGCATGGGTAGGGTACTCTTTCCTCTAGGAGGGTTTCTTCCACAAGGGTGGGTTTACCTCGGGAGGTTTTAATTAAGCCAGAACAGATGCCTTTAGTTAGGGAACGAACATCGTGATCTGTGTATTTGTTAAATCTTTTCTCCTCTTTTAATAATATTCATATTTTAATTAAAAAACTAATGTAAGGTCTTCTCATATTCCCGCTTGGCGCTCTATCATTATTTGAAAAGAGATCTTCAATCGGCTCGGTGTCTTCGACGTGATCCGCAGGCGGGGATTCATAGGTCCTTCCTTTTGCTGCTTTTGCTTCGCGAGTTTTGAGATAATCGACCATATTCTCACGGACTGCCAGTTTGCGAGACACCTCTGGAGCTGGAATGAGGACTCTTTCGACATCAAACTCCCCCTCTTAGGTGGTTTTTCTAATCTTTGTGTTTTTACTTTTGACTATCGTTTTAGTATGCAGGTACTCTTCTTATGGAAAGCGGCTTTCATCTCGGCGGTTTAGATGATCTGGCACCTCCGGTGCAATTCCATCCATAATGGAGTTCGACCTACTTCCACAAAGGCACTTATTCTCATTCGTTCGCTCATTCTTGAGTCTTTCACTCTTGATCACGGAACAATGGCGAACGTTGTCTCTGACCTGGTCTGTTTGCGCAAAATGGATGTGCATGGTAGGCCCGCGCCTCCACCCACCATTTCCCATGTGACCTGGTTGCCCCCTCACCTAGACGGATTAAGGTGAATACGGATGGCAGTGGTCCGGAATGTCCTGGAGATTGCATCACGGTGGACATTTTCCGCACGTGTCAAAGCTTTGTAAAAGGCAGTTTTTCGAGATCGCTGGGGTTTTCCTTCGAGGAAGAGTTAGAGGCCGCGATTATTGTGGTTGAGGAGGTTGATCAGAGAGGTTGGGTGCGGATTTGGCTGGAATCCAACTCTACTTATGTGGTGGAGCTTTTTGTGAAGCATAGCCTAGAGGTCCCTTGGCATTTCTTGGCTTGTTGGCGTCGGGTTCCTTTCATCACTACCTCGATCGAGTTCATGGTTTAGCATGTTTATCGAGAAGTCAATCGCGCTGCTGATGCACTTTCCAAATATAATTCTCCCCAATACGAATGGTTTACGTCGCCTCCGGTATTCCTCTTAGATCTAGTGAATGATGATATATTGGGTAAAACGGTGTCCCGTTCATCACGATAATGATCTCAGCCCCTCGTATGGTAGTTTTCTCGGTTCGGAAGAGGACCTTAGTATTGCTGCTTTATAGATAATGACTTGCTAATTGTAGCTTATTTTTACTTTTAGCCAGCTTGTTGCTTTTAGTATTTTTATTCGCTGATTCGTTCCTTCTACTATTCGCGTGGGGAGAGTACTCTTTCCTCTATAAGGGTTTCTCCCACAAAGGTAGATTTACCTCGGGAGGTTTTAATGAGGCCCGAACAGATTCCTTTAATCAAGGAATGGACGTCTTGATCTGTGTTTGTATGAATGGTTTTCTCCTTTTTAATATATATTTCGCACTTTATTATTAAATAACTAATGTAAGTGAGTAATTTGGGGATGAACTAAACGGGATCTGGAAGATCATCTTTTAGTGATTTTCCCAATTTGTGGTTTAATAAAAATGATTGGTGTATGTTTTGCATGTAATTGTGATTTTTTCCTCGTGTTTTTAATTAGAGTTTTATGTTGATTTTAGTAGTTTTTAATCGATTTTTGTTAGGTTATTCGTTTGTTTTCTCGTTTTGTTGTTTATCGTGTTTCTTGTTAACTTTATATTTAATTGGATTAAATGACTTCAATTAATTGGTGGTTTGGTGTAATTCTTGGGTTTTGATATTCAAAATTCTCATTTAAAAGGTGGCTTAATGATTTAAATTCAAGATAAGGCATGGAGGCCAAAACTCAAGCCAAGTCGTGCCTAAATCGGTGCCAAGAGCATGCTCCAAAATGGGCAAACATTCTGGAATGTTAGCCCATTTCTGTGCCCAACGACACCCAATTCTGTGCTAAGGTATGGCAACGCAAAGCCATGCCCAGATTCTTTGCCCAAGTCACCGCCCCACCCCCCCCCCCCCCAGCGCGGCGCCCGTTTCGCCGCCCAGCGCCTAGCCCATTTTGGTGCCCATCCGCACGCCCAGATGCTTGACCAAGGTCGGGCCCTTCCGCTCGACAACTATACGCGTAGCTCCCAGGCGTCGTGCCCAAGTTCATGCCCAACCTTGCGCCCATTCCCATGCCCTACCAAGCGCCCATCCTAGCGCCCACTTCGCGCCAAGTCCTGCGAAGGCTTGCGCCCAAGACCGAGCCATGCTCTCCTAAAATAGCCCAAGCTCGGCCAATAATCGAGCCACCTTGAGCCACCCCTCGAGCCAAGTGGCTAGAAAGACCATTTCAGGTTAAACCCAGGAATTTCAAGCCTTAAAGCCCAATTTGACCCATTTAAACCCAATTAAGCCTAGTATAAATAGGAAACTACTCTCATTTGGTAATGAATAACTCATTCTCCCAACTTTTGCATGAGTTTGGATTTATTTTCTCTCTCTGGTTCTTAGATTTTAATTTTAAGCGTTTCCTTGGGTTTGTAAGCTCTAGAAGAATTCAAGTACTCCCTTGGATTTTATTTCCTTGCAATTTAATTCAAGTATTTGGATTCTCTTTTCAGTTCAAGTAAGTTTTCCTTTATTCTCTTTTCTGTTCTTCAATTTCATGCATGTTCTTCAATTTATGCTTTTTGCCTTAGCTCTTTGATTTCTTGTTAGATCTTATGAATCATCCATGGAATCTAGATGAGTGACACGTGTAGATCATAGATCGAGTCTCGAATCGTCTTTATTTTGAGTTTTTCATATGCTTTATTTTGAATTAAATTTCCATGCATTATTTCATGCTAAATCCTAGATCTACTTCTTGTTGCTTGTTATTTTACGTAAAGTTTTAAACTTTGACATCAACTTTTCCCTTTTTTCCCATTGATGCTTTCAATTTGTGTTAATTCTCATTGTTTAGGATTTTATGATCATGCATGCATGGTTGTACTTTGAACTTTCATGCTTGTATTTGATGAAACTTGCTTGTTCTTGCTTTATTTCCCTTTTTGCTTGCAATTTTAATTAAGGCACATGACCGAGTCATCCTAAAAAATTGCATTTACATTCCTCAGTGTAGTTTAATTAGTTATTTTCATAGTTTTGCATTAATTTCTCAATTTCAAAAGCTAAAAACACATTGATTCATATAATCAAATCGAATTCCGATAATACCAAGCCATGGACCCACTTTTCTTATTTTAGCACCACTAAAACTGCTCTTTCAGTGTACACCATGATGCTATTTGTGTCCGCTTATTTAATTCTTATTTGTAGAGTAAAGCCCTAGAATGGTTGAAAGATATTAAGTATAAGGGTGTTACTACTTTTGCAGAGGTCAAGGATAAATTTCTTTTGAGGTTTATTTCTCCATCCAAGATAGTTAACTTGATGATGGAGATTACTATATTTAAACAACATGATTGGGAGCCATTGTTTGAAGCATATGATCAATTTCCAAAACTTATTCAAATATAAGATTTTCTTACATATGGATCATATTTTATTTCCTTTTATGATAAATTAATTGAACATGCTCGTAGATTTCTTTATGCAGTCGATAGTGGAGGTTTTCTTGCAATAAGTGAGAATCAAGCTCATGAAATTCTTGAGAGGATAACTAATCAACAACTGTCATGGATGCTAAGAAATAAAGATAAAGAAAGTTGATGAGTCCAACATCGAGAAGAATAAATTTTTGGATTTTGATAAGGAGTATGAGTCACAAACGAAGCTTTTCAAGGACAAAGGGGATGGAAAGCCTATATCTATTTCTCACTCAAACTCGTCTATTTATGATACTCTTCCCACTTTTCTTATTTCAACACCACTAAAGCTACTCTTCCAAAATGGCGCTGTTGCGACTCGACTTGGTTAAGGTTTTCGATTAGCTTGTAGTTTCTTTAAGTTTTTAGCTTTCTTTCATATTTGGCGCTTTCTTTGATTGTATGCAAGGTCTTCGTTCACTTGAGAACGAGTTGGCTCCTTATATTTGGAACTTCGAGAGATTAAGGCATTTATGACGACCCTTGTCTATTACTCAAGACATGGCACATATTCTTCCAAACACCGGCCCATTTCTCAATCCTACTGGAGGAGTCTCCACGGGCCCGTGATCCTCAAATATCTATTGATTCCGAGCCCGTTGTTCATGTTGAGCCATCCTCCCCGATCGACAAGCCCGGGCCTCCGAATCCCAACCCAATTAGACCTCTCAACCACGCTCTAGGAAATCAAGGGAGTGGTTTCACCACTCATGGACACGCCATGGGCCTACACCAAGGTACCACTCCCCTTCCTCACTCTTCTAATGCTTTCATTCCAAATTCTTATGATCATGGAGGTAACATTCCCAATGTGGGAGGTCATGGTGCAAACCATGTTGGGTATGGGATAAGTCTCAATGGTTTTTTGCAGCATGGGAGGGCATGGTACAAACCACGTTGCCAACAAGGATAATGGCAATGGTCAACCCAACGTGGGAGGGCATGGTGCAAACCATGTTGGGTTCGGTGGCTTCATGGGTATGAACGGCTCTTATGGAGGTTATGGTGCTCCCAATTCCATTCCGAATATGCAAATTCCGAATTTCAGTCCGTATGGGGTTTCGGGGTGCCTTCTTATTTTCCGAACATGCAAAGCCCGACTCCCGGACCGTATGGAGTTTCCTCCCGTTTACACTTCAATCATGCCCCGAACGTGTATGTGAATGTTAATGGTGGTGGCCCGGGTTATGGAGGTGCCAATAATATTATTCATGAGGAAACGCCCGATGCGTATGCTTTGTTTGGGGGTATGAGTCCAGCCGCCCAATATACCACCCCACCCCACCCCGGTACTCGCTATGAAAGAAGTGAGCAAAGCCTTTGTGGGAGAGACTATTTCATCTTGCATATCTCTTCTTCCCGAGGAATGGCTAACGATATCCGTTTGCTTGATTTTGCTCGACTTCTGATCTTTCACGGGTTTGCTAAAGAGGATCCGTTCCAATTCCTACGACAATTTTTATGGCATGTCTCGAGTTTCCATCGCTCGAATATGATGATCTTGGAGCATCTTCAAATCCGTTGTTTCTCATATGCTCTTCAAGATAAAGAATTTTCATGGGTATTCCCCTCAACTCCATTCATACATGGGACGAGCTCTCAAAAATTTTCTTGGATCATTACTTTTCTATGGAAAAGACGGCTGAGTTAAGGGTCAAGATAATTTCGTTTAAACAAATGAAAAATGAGACGTTTCACTCCGCTTGGGATATCTTCAAAGATCTTCTCGATAGTTGTCCACATAATCGCATTCCGAAGGAGGTTTTAATTCAAACATTTTATGAAGTTGACCCACAATTCCAATACATGGTGGACACGTCGGCGGGGGTAATATGATGATTCATCCTACCTAAGTGCTTCTAAAGGTTTTCACCACTTTAGCCGAGAATTCTAAACAAAAGTCTTCACGAGATTTATATTTGAGTGCAAATGAAGTGATTGAATCATCTTCCACCGAGAAACTTGAGACGGAAAAGAAAATCGCAGCGTTGGAAGCTCAAATTGCTAAGCTCTCTTGCCCAAATCCGGACCCTCCATGTGTGTCTTGTGGTATGATTGGTCACGATACTTTGCATTATCCTTCGATTCCATCTTTCTATATGCCGGTGCCTCAATCGGAGGACGTTTGTGGTGTCCAAGGGTATCAACTGGGTCACGGTGTTGCTAGGCCATCCTTTGCTCAGCCTTCGAATCGCAACCCTCCTTATCATCCGAGCAACCACATGCTTCCGAACTTTAGCTATGCCAATGCCAATACGGGTGCTCCTCCTTATGTCGGTCCTTCTCGTCCATCTCTCCTGATGAATGCTCCAATGTCGGCTCCTGATCCGAATCTAATTTTGATCATGCAACAATTGCAATCACTTTCCACTATGATGTCTTCGTTTGATGCTCGGTTCAATGCTATGGACACGACAATTGGGTAAAGCCAATGAGAATGGCAAATTTCCAAGCCAACCGTCACAAGCCCATGCGGTCATGATCCTTCGAAGTGGTAGGGTGGCTGATAATAAAGTTGCCCCGCCATCCGAGGAGGAGGTGATTTCCATACCACATGCTATTATTCCTCCCGAATCTACCCCCATGAATCCTGTTTTGACAAAGGAACTTCTCGACGGCCTTTATAAGTCTCCAAATGCCTACAATCCACCAACATCTAAGGCCCCTACGCCCTATCCGTCCCGTCTACAAAGTTCTAAGAAAGTTGGACAATTCCAAAGGCTCTATGATCTTTTGTCCAATGTAAACATCATGCTTCCCTTTTTAGACGCCATTTGGGATATGCCCGCTTATTCCAAATTCTTTAAGGAACTCTCCTACAAACTACTTGTGAGCGCTATGAACGAGAGAGTTTTTCTATCCAAGGAGGCAAGTGTGGTTTGTGACCCTTCTCTATTAGCTCTTAAGAAGGCGGATCCCGGCTGATTTTGCATTAATATCACACTTGGGAATGGTAAAGTCACTACGGGTATGCTTGATTCCGGGGCGGGTATAAACTTGATGTCGTTTTCAATATACAAACAATTAAAGATCCCTCATTTACAAGAAACACGCATTTGTTTGCAATTGGTCAATCGGTCCATTAGACACCCAAAATGTGTGATCAAGGATGTTCTTGTCCACGTTGGGAAGATTGTGGTGCGGTCGATTTTGTAGTATTGGATGTGGGCATGGTGACAAATGATGGCGCTGAACAAATGATTTTTCTAGGCCGCCCATTCATGGTTACAACTCAATGTTTGATAAATGTTGGGAAGAAAGATCTTACTTTTTCAAAAGTGGGTGAAACGGTAACGTTTTCTATGGTTAACTTGTCCGCGGTTCCATCAAGCTCCTTCTTTGCGGATTGCTTACATATTGATGTGATTCAAGAATTGGATGACCAAGTTTGTATGGAGAAAGGGAGGACTACTGAGGAGGTTAGCCCGAGAGTTTGTGTTGAAGGTCGTTGTGAGGAAAATGAGACCCTCGTTCATAGTGATAATTCTATTATGCTTCAATGTACTAAAGTATTGTGTAAGAAGAGTTGTGTATGTGTCATTGAGGGAAACACTGTCATTTTAGAGGGGGAGGGGGAGATTGTGGATGAAGGGTTAGAAGTGAAACCCGTTGAAAAACTTGATGTTTATCTTAAGGAGATCATTGAATTGCTCGAATTGATTCCCAACAAGGTCGAGTGGAGGCACAAGCCCGAGCTCAAGCCTCTCTCGCCTTACCTCAAGAATGACTATCTGGAAGAAGAGAAGAGCAAACCGGTTGAGTTTGAACATGAAGCTTTCCGGGCGATAGAAGTTGTGAATACGGATTTAAGAGAGGTCGGGCTTGAGAGAATGTTGCGAGTGGACGATTTAGATGAGTTTCAGAAGGGTCAATTTGAAAATGCTCATTTCCACAAGGAAAGGACACAACAAATCCACGACGAAGAGGAAGGGTTGATTGAGGTTCTTAAAGCTCGTGAGGGTGCCATTGGTTTGAGTCCTGAGGATATTACGGGAATTAACCCTTCAACTTGCAAGCATGAAGTCATTTTGAAGGATGATGCCGAACCCTCTCAAGAACTCCAAGGCGTTCGAGTCAAAGTCTTGAGGGGATAGCGAAGGTTGAGATATTGGAAATGTTGGATAAGTTGGACGACCATCTTTCCTATTGTTGCTTAGCGGACTTGTTGGGTTACTATCGATTCCCAATTCCACCCGAAGATTGAGTTAAAGTGACCTTTGGAACGGTTGCCCTTCTTCAAGTGCCATTTGAGGTAGGCAAGACTTTGGGAGCATTTGAAGAATTGAATCCACCCGACAAGGAGGTTTGTGCTTTGGTGGATCCTCCCATCTTAACCTCCACATAATCAAGAAGGGAGTTTATCGAGCTAGTGACGTAAGACAAGCGCTTCTTGGGAGGCAACCCATGTTCTTTTTGTTTGGTTCTTTTATTCTTACATTTCCTTCTTTCTTTCTTATTACAAAAATCCAAAAATATTGAAAAATTGAAAAAAATTAATTTATTTTTTGTCTTTTGGGTCTTTTTAAACTTTGTTTTGTTTTGTTTTGTATTGATTTATGTACATATTTCCTTGTGTTTTTGACTTTGTGTGATTTTCAGTTTTAGTGTTTTGCTTTCCGACTCCAACCTTGGCCGAATTGATAAGCTAGTAGCGTTCATGGAGCCGGGAGAAACAATCCATGCTCGGTTTTTATTGGAATTGCTTGGATGCTTAAGTGGACCCCACTGAGCTCGACCCAAACTCGCTCGGTTAAGGAAGTTTCTATTTCACCCCCCTTTTACTTGATTTTCATTAAAATGCAATGAGGGCATTGCATGGTTTAAGTGTGGGGTGGGTAGGTGGTTAGGGTCCGAGTTTTTAAAAGCACGGTTTTTCTTTCTTAACTCGAGCCTTGGCGAAGTGACGTATTCTTGGCGAAGTGACGCTTATTAATTGCGCATTTATATGGTTGAGTCATTTTTATGTCTTTTGTGTCTTTATTACGTTGTTGAGAAATCACCATATGCTTGGAAGTTTGAATAGTTTACTTGTCAGGTTTTTGCATGTTTATGCCCTCTTGTGTAAGGAGTTGAATTTTTGTACTTCGTCCAAAACCCACCTATCTATATAATCAACATTTTCTCTTGAAAAGATTGCAAAGCTCTAAAAGCTCTTTTGATTGTGTTTTCCAAAACCCGGTGCAAACTAGTGAGTAACCTTGTGTGAGTTATCGATTTTGCTTGCATTTTTATGGTAATTGCTTTGAGGTGGCTTGATTTTGCTCGTACATGATTGAATTTGGAAATGACCTTGAGGCACATATATCACCCTTATTCTGGCTATATCCAAATATATAAGATACTTAAAAATCCCAAATGAGACCCCTTGAGCCTATGCCCCGTTTCTTGTTAGCCGAGCTCGATTTTAGCTCTTATATATTCATAAATTGTGAGGTGAGAGTGTATGTTGTTAGTTGACTAGAAATGAGTGGGAAATCAATTGTGAGGTTCGGGTTTTGAGTTGCTTATACAAAAAAAGAAAAGAAAAAAAAAGTGAGAATAAACTCCAACACAAATCACGAAAAGTGATAAAGCGTGCATTTAAGCGAAAGGCCTAATGTTCAAAAAGGCTAAGTTTAGTGAAAAGAAGCAAATTCAAAAATCTTCTAAGTGTTGTGAAATAAAGTCGGAAAAGTGTGTGGGTGTACAAAAGGGTTTCGAACGAAAGTTTGGTGATTAGGGGAAGGGTGAAGAGATCATAAGCTTTGGGTTCTATAAGTTAGGGTTCGTGTGTTATTGATCACGTTTGATCGTGTGTTAGCCACTATATCCAAATATTTCATTCCTTATCAAAGAGCCAACATTATAACCCAAAATAAAGACCTCTTGCGATTCTTGTTTGATCATGTACAATGGGTGATTTTGAGTTTCCGATTTGTGAAATCTTGACAAGGTGCATGCATTGTCCGATTCGAGCGTATACACGTCCCATATAAATAAACACTTGAGCGAATTGAGTGAACACCCTCAAAATTCCATTTGAGAGGAAGTCATCGAATTGTTTTTCATTTGAAAAAGAGTAATACGAGCAATACTTGATGATAACAAGTTTATGTTGATACTTCATCATATTAAATAGGATAAGCACAAGGATTCTTCTTTTTATATAATGTTCATTGCATGTACATTCTCGATTCTTTTCGTTGATCGAGGACGAACAAACCGATAAGTGTGGGGTGGTTGTTTTGCATATAATTTTGGTGTTTTCCTCGTGTTTTTAATTAGAGTTTTATGTTGATTTTAGTATTTTTTTTAATCGAGTTTCGTTAGGTTATTCGTTTGTTTTCTCGTTTTGTTGTTTATCACTTTTCTTGTTAATTTTATATTTAATTGGGTTAAATGGCTTCAATTAATTGGTGGTTTGGTGTAATTCTTGGGTTTTGATATTCGAAATTCTCATTTAATAGGTGGCTTATTGATTTAAATTCAAGCTAAGTTACGGAGGCCAAAACTCAAGCCAAGGCGTGCCTAAATCGGTGCCAAGAGCATGCTCCAAAATGGGCAAACATTCTAGAATGTTATCCCATTTCCGTGCCCAACGACGCCAAATTCTGCGCCAAGGCATGGCGCAAGGCATGGCACGCAAGACATGCCCAGATTATCGCCCAAGTCCCCCCCAGCGCGCCCGTTACGGCGCCCAGCGCCTCGCCCATTTCGGCGCCCGTCCTCATGCCCAGATGCTTGCCCAAGGCCGCGCTCTTCCGCTTGCCAACTCTGCGCGCAGCGCCCAGGCGCCATGCCCAAACCCGTGCCCAAGTTCATGCCCAACCTTGCGCCCGTTCCCAAGCCCGACCAAGCGCCCAGCCTAGCGCCCACTTCACGCCAAGGCCTGCGAAGGCTTGCGCCCAAGACCGAGCCATGCGCGGCCAAGCCAGCCCAGGCTCGGCCAATGACCGAGCCAAATCGAGCCAAAAGGCTAGCCAAGTGTCTAGAAAGACCATTTCGGATCAAACCTAGGAATTTCAAGCCTTAAAGCCCGGTTTGACCAATTTAAATCCAATTAAGCCTAGTATAAATAGGAGACTACTCTCATTTGGTAAAGGATCACTCATTCTCCCAACTCTTGCATGAGTTTGGACTTATTTTCTCTCTCTAGTTCTTAGATTTTAATTTCAAGTATTTCGTTGGGTTTGTAAGCTCAAGAAGAATTCAAGTACTCCCTTGGATTTTATTTCCTTGCAATTTCATTCAAGTATTTGGAATGTCTTTTCAATTCAAGTAAGTTTTCCTTTATTTTATTCTTTGTTCTTCAGTTTCATGCATGTTCTTCAATTTATGTTTTTTGCCTTAGCTCTTTGATTTCTTGTTAGATCTTGTGAATTGTCCATGGAATCTAGATGATTGACACGTCTAGATCATAGATCGAGTCTCGGATCGTCTTTATTTTGAGTTTTTCATACTATATCCTAGATCTACTTCTTGTTGATTGTTAGTTTACGTAAAGTTTTAAACTTTGACGTCAACTTTTCCCCCTTTTTCCTTTGATGATTTCAATTTGTGTTAATTCTCATTGTTTAGGATTTTATGATGAGGCATGCATGATTGTACTTTGAGCTTTCATGTTTGTACTTGATGAAACGTGCTTGTTCTTGCTTTATTTCCCTTTTTGCTTGCAATTTCAATTAAGGCACACGACCGAGGCATCCTACCAACTTGCATTTACATTCCTTAGTGTAGTTCAATTAGTTATTTTCGTATTTTTGCATTAATTTCTCAATTCGAAAAGCTAAAAACACAATCATCCATATAATCGAATCGAATTCCGATAATACCAAGCCATGGACCCACTTTTCTTATTTCAACACCACTAAAACTGCTCTTTCAGTGTACACCATGATGCTATTTGTGTCCGCTTATTTAATTCTTATTTGTAGAGTAAAGCCCTAGAATGGTTGAAAGATATTAAGTATAAGGGTGTTACTACTTTTGCAGAGGTCAAGGATAAATTTCTTTTGAGGTTTATTTCTCCATCCAAGATAGTTAACTTGATGATGGAGATTACTATATTTAAACAACATGATTGGGAGCCATTGTTTGAAGCATATGATCAATTTCCAAAACTTATTCAAATATAAGATTTTCTTACATATGGATCATATTTTATTTCCTTTTATGATAAATTAATTGAACATGCTCGTAGATTTCTTTATGCAGTCGATAGTGGAGGTTTTCTTGCAATAAGTGAGAATCAAGCTCATGAAATTCTTGAGAGGATAACTAATCAACAACTGTCATGGATGCTAAGAAATAAAGATAAAGAAAGTTGATGAGTCCAACATCGAGAAGAATAAATTTTTGGATTTTGATAAGGAGTATGAGTCACAAACGAAGCTTTTCAAGGACAAAGGGGATGGAAAGCCTATATCTATTTCTCACTCAAACTCGTCTATTTATGATACTCTTCTAACCAATTTATAAAGAATTATAATTTATATTTATGTTTTTTATGAAAGTATGCAAGACCATAAGAAAACGAGACTAGGGAAATCAAGGAAGCAGCACTTTATATTCAATAAAACGGTCTTAATATTATTGGTCCAAATGTTAAAATACAGTTGGATGTATGATCTCGATGATCGTTAGTACCCGGTCATGCAAGAGGATGTATGATCTCGATGATCGTTAGTACCCGGTCATGCACCCTTGCTTGCCTTGTTCATTGCATGGAATTGAAAGAAGCATAAGTGGAAAGTGTTGCGAACAGGGGATACATAGATGATGATGGTTACAAACTTGTTCTTGGAAGACCATTCCTATATACCACATGAGCATTAATCAACATGGAGAGGGAGTTATTAAACATCATTATTTCAATAAATTTACTTGTTTTTACACTTTTCTATGATTCTTTTGATTGAAGCAATGGCAAGTTTGTTTTTGATGAAAGTAGTAGTAGAAAAAAAAATAATGAAAAGGGTTAAAGTGATCTCAAATGCACTATAATTTTACAAACGTTTGGGGATCGTCCATAAGAGAACAGGGTCGATTGTAGTGCGGTGAGATGAATCGGGCCAATTCTCTTGAGGGAGACTAGACGGAGGAGATTTTTGTGTTTGAATCACGAAAAACAAAGTAAAGAAAAATCTAAGCTAAATACACGATCAAATTTTTGATTTTGAGTTTTTAAAAGCTAAGAAATTAATTTTGATGACGAGAAGTAAAATCTAAAACTTTGAAAAGATTAATATAATTGGGGTCTAGGGTTCTAAACTTGCCTCTATGACCAATTGGCAATTTACCAAATACTTAATCTACAAACTGGTGTTGTCAATCCCGACTCTCAATTAAACACCTGAAAATTACCAACTGATGGTTCTAATCTCATTTAGATCCTAGACCCATAAATCTCAACCTAAACTCATCAAGAAATGCAATACATAAATTTAGAGCAAGCATGAACATAATTAAACCAATTAGGAAATCCATAATCAAAGATAGGAACATCATAAACTCATAATGAACAAAACGAATAAATTAACACAAAGCATGGAGAGAAAATAAATTTAAAATACAACTAGAAAGTCAAAGAAACTACAATGCTTGAATATATCTTAATTGTGAATCTTGACTACAATAACAACTAAGTGCAAGAAAACGACTAGTTTGGCAAAACCCATCTACCTTTCACTACCAACTTTCTACACTATATTAAAAGGGGAGACAAGCTTGATAACAAGGAATAAGACAAAAATGGAGGAAAATTAAGGTTCATTAGCACAACAAGAAATCTTAATATTCAAACAACACCCATACATAAGAAAACAAATTACTTCAAACATTCATGGGAATTACAAAGAATAAGTAAGAGAACAAGTACTAGAAACTACCCCAAGTAAAATTTTTCTTAAAAGTCTTGAAAGCTAAAGCGTACACACTTCACCAACTATAAATTAAGCTAATCTAAGTGAGAAGATACAATTCTACAAGCTAAACTAAGCTAACTAAGGATTTAAGCTAACTATGAATTTTGATTCTTAAAGGTAAAAGGATGATAAAAGGGGTAAGCTTTGGCATCCAAACCTTAACGGGTTTAAAGGCCTTTTCAAAATGCAGATGGGTTTGGGTTTAAATAGGGAATGTGGGGTCAAAATGGTAAAAGATGCCTCTGTAGTCAATGCCTTTTCAATCGACGCTTGCAAATCGAAGGTGTAAAAGATGTGTGTCAATGGAACATCGATGCTCCGTTTATCGATGGTGGCAGTAAAACTTCGACCGATCGCTCGACACACGCAATCAATGCGAGCGAAAGCTGCGTGTTGATTGACCATTAATTTTGCAGAAAATGATACATCAACCGGCGGTTATGCCTCGTGGGTCTTAGTCGTGTTTTCCTCAATTCAAGTCAATTATGATCCTTTGGAACGCGTTTGGGACTGCTCGATGTGCCAAAAGAAGACAAAAGCTACGAAAACACAAAATAAGGAAAAATGGAACCAAATACGACTAAAACCCAACTAAAGCACAAAAAACAAGACACAAAACATACAAGAAATATACACAAATATGATCACATCAAGAGCGAAAATAATGTACCATGATTTTGTTTATATTTATGTGGTCGAGCATAATTTTTTTTATGTTGTTGAAATGGGTGAACGAAAAGAAGGAGATGATGTAATCGCAAACGATGAAGTTACCAAAGTTAATCTGAATGAAGGAGTAAATAATAAGCATTCATCTTCGTAATTACATTTGAGAATGATAGAGAGGCCTAACCGGATTACGAGAAAAACTAACCATTCTTGTTGGGAGAAAGTTTAATTTAAAAGGATTGGACGATCATCAAAAGCTTTATTCGAAATTCCCTAACAATAGTGCATCTGGCCAAAGACGTTTAAATTTAGTACTTATTAGGAAGCAACCAAATTAATTCCACCTGATTTAATTATTAATGTACTTTGCGTTCATGCATCATAAAGAAATATCATGCTTGTACCGAGTTAGAACCCAACTTGTATGTTGGGTGCGAGGTCAAGTGTAGCCTCAGTTATTATACCTGAGTAGTGACCCGAGATGACACCCAAGTTGTAGGTTGGGTGTACTATTTTTTTCAAAAACTAGGAGAAAATACAAATTAAAAATCGATTTGTAAGTTGGGTTGCAATTGTTAACGCTTATTTTTATAAGGAAGTTACATTTTTCACAAGGAATCCTATTTTCTTTAGAAACCATTCATCCCTTTAACCTAAAAAGATTTTCCACACATATAAATAAATGCTTTAGATTTGATCTACATAACAAAGACTTTTCATCCATCTAAATCATATTCAAGGACTCAAGTTTGGAGGTAAAGAAGAAAAGCTTGTAAGTTTACAAAAACCAGGTTTAAATTTATGGATCCCATCTTTATGTTTATTAGTTGATTTATATTTCTACAACTTCCTTGTTAATTTAGAGATTATAAAAATCATGATTTGGGGGTTGGTTTATTTTATCTTATAATTTTTCATTAAAGATTTATTTTCACCCTTTTATGCATGAGTATTTGTTTAGATTTGTAATGATCACATGATTCACTTCTTTATGTTGGTTTTATTTGGAATGGATTTTTGTTGAGGTTTAGTTTGTAGGAATCATGGTGAAAGCTTCTATTAGAAGAGTTTATCAAAGAAGACATGAACTCGATATTAAGTTTTGCGGACAAAGAGAACAACAAAAATAAAGTTGGGTGATACGTATGAGCAAGATGGTGCCCACTCAATTGTATAATCTTTATAGCTTGCAAGAGTTGGGTATTTTTGGCGAGATTGAGCTTTTGTTTGAGTCATTGGGATGAGAATCTTTCTTGTTCGACAATTAGGATACGTTTATAGGACCAACTGTTTAAATTATGAGTAGCTTATCATACAAGGGAGAGAGTCCATACACGGCAATGGGGATTCGCTTCACATTAGGGAATGAGCCTCACTATTTATCGATGGAGCAGTTAGATAGAGATGTATTCAAGGTTGGACCAAAACACATGGGGGAAGAAGAAGATGATTTTGTTAGGTTTTGGCAATTTTTAACCAATCCAACGAAATTAGAGGAATGACCTTATTCCCTATGGTCGATCATAGGGACATGATAAAAAATTCTCGTCTCAAAGTGTGTGTACTTTAGTAAATACTTTTTTTGATCATTCCAACATCAAAGGTGACCGTTTGGGATATAGAAGTGTTATATGGAGAGGGAATTAGCATTGGATGATTATACATTGAATATATGGGGAGAACAGCCACGGAAGAAGGCAGTGAAATCTTCATTGATGTTCTTATAACTCATTTTTGTTTGTATTTTGGTATATATACAGAAAGATGGACGCTGATTAATGGTCCTATATTTATTGATAACGCCTTTTTAGAAGAGCATAAATTTTTAACAAGAATTCTTCCCTTTGAGTTTTTATGATCTTATAGTGTTATGTAGAGAGGTGAATTGGACAATACATACACCATTCCTTAATGTTGATTGAGTGGGAGTTGATTCATGAACCTTCAAAAGTTTTGAGCTCATACGAAGATGAAGAAGAGATCTCATCCCGGTGCTCTAAGCATCAGTAACCTCTTAATTCAGGTGTTTTCTACATTTTCCTACTCTTGTTCTTATTCAAATTTTATTCTATACATTTTCTTGTCATTTAATTTTGTTTTAGTTTGGGGGGGTGGGGGGTGGGGGGGGGGGGGATATGCATTAGTACAGTTAGAAGAACAAACCTAATCTTGCATTTCATATAGTTTCATGCTAGAATTTTTATTATTTGTAGAAAGTTTATTACTTTAAGTATTATTCACTTTTAATTTTTTATTTTTAATAGAGGGTGTCTAGTTATTTCTTGTGGAATGGTTGGAATCAAGGTACCATTTGAGGGTATATTATTTTTCTTGAGATTGAAAATTTGAGGAGTAGTGTGGTCGAGTCGAGTATTGATAACAATTAGCTTTGAATTTGTAGATCCATTGGAGTTTTTGGTTGTCGTTACATAGCTTGTGAGCTCATATAAGGCCTTATAAAATATTTTGAAGATATGACTTTTTCACACGTTCATTATGCGTGAGTTCTCTAGAACTTGCATTGGGTCTTAGTTAAGGCAGAGATGAGTGTGCTTTGTGACTAAAATAATAGAAGAGACATTTGAGAGATTTTATATAATGGTGCATTTTAATAGAAAAGAGTACCTTATAAACTCTGTATGTTTGTGTGTCAGGACCGCGCCTCCACCCACCCTTTTTCCTGTAACATGGTTACCTTCGTCTCTAGGCTGGATAAAAGTTAATACCGATGACAGCGCTCTTAGTATTCCTGGGGAGTGCTTTTCAGTCGGCATTTTCGGATGTGTTGGGGATTGTGAAGGGTGGTTTTTTGAGATCTTCTGGATGAGGTTTTGCCTTTGAAGCCGAGTATGAAGTCGCATTGGTTGCTATAGAGGAGGTTATTGCCAGAGGCTGGAGTAGGGTTTTGCTTGAACCAGACTCTTCATATGTGGTGGATTTATTCTCCAAACGCCGCCCTGAGGTGCATTGGTTCTTTCTTGCACATTGGTGCCAGGTTCTCTTTCTTACTCCTTCGATGGGTTTTACAGTTTCTCATGTGTTCAGGTAGGGCAATCTTGTTGTCGATGCTCTTTTTAAATCCTTTTCCCGCTGTTACAGTTAGTTCTCGTCGCTACCGACTTCATTAATTTATCTGGTAAATGATGATATTTTGGGTAGGCCAATTTATTGATCGTCTTCTTAAATATTTGGAGTCCTTTGTTTCCCTCCGATGCTCTTTCAGACTCGGCTCTTTTGTTCAAGCAGATGGCAGTCTTTTCTCTGATCGGGAGTGGATTCCAATTTTACTGCCCTTGGGTTCACAACCTGCTTGTTGTAGCTTGATATTTGTTTAGCCGGCTTGTGGCCTTTTATAATTCTTTTTGTTTTTGTTCGCTCCTTTACCTATTTTCATGGGGAGGGTACTCTTTCCTCTACGAGGGTTTCTCTCACAAGGGTGGGTTTACCTCGGGAGGTTTTAATGAGGTCTGAACAGATGATTTTAGTTCAAGGACCGACATCGTGAACCTTGTAACCGCTCGACTCTTTTTTCCTCTTTTATATAATTTCATACCTTATTTAAAAAAAAACTCTTTGTGTTTATATCGTTTGTTAAAAAAAATCGATAAAATAGAAATAAATCGACAAAAAAAAGAGAAAAAAAAAAGAATAGAGGTATAAAACTCCTCGTAATGATTTTAGAGTTATGGCCTACATTATTAAAGGCCTTGGTTTTATTTAGTTTAGTATGAGTTTAGGGGTTGATTGGCCAAAATCATAGAGTCTTTGATACACTTAAAGGATTGATATTAAGCATAAGAGTTAAATTTATGACTAGAAGATTCAAGTTTTATAGGTCGATTGAGTTTGGGGTTTTTTATGCTTACTGTAGGTCACTTTATGCATATTATCTACCTTGCTTAAAGTACTTGACGTTACAACCTAACTAAAGACCATTGCATCATGGACCACAAGTATGTGCTTTAAGTACAGTGAAGACCTTAAGATGTTTGACAATCCTATGGGGTAAGCGCATAATGAATTAACTTGAGCATAAACATGTCCTTATACATGAGTGGCAAGTTAACGATTTACCTTTATAGTGTGAGGATTGTGAATGATATCATCTACAAATTTGGTGAGACTCGCTCAGATTTCAGAGGATTCATGAGGCTCGATTACGAGGTAACTTGGTTTTAGGTTGAGAGTTTCATGATTTTTCCTTACTTCTATCTAGATTGTTGATCTATTTTGTATAGGGCAAAATTTAGGTTTTTAGTGCATTGGTCAGGACTACCAGTGTTTAAGTTTAGGGGTTTTGTTTTCATGAGAAATTACATATTTTAAAGGACATATTATATAAGATTAATGTGCACTTTTTATGTGATTTCTTTATTTTATGTATTTTCTGGGAAAAAAATTATGATTTTGACGTTTTTGGTATTTTTCATAGATAAATGGTAGGTTTTCAAGCCTTTTAGGAACACAAGCATTGACAACCCTAAATTAGACGATCTTAATAATAATATACGAGAAATGAGTACAGACAAGTAGAAGTCGGAGGCGGAAGCTAAAGAAGCGGGACTATGAAGAATTGACAAAGATATGCTGCAGGTGTTTTGTATTTAAGCCACAACTCTCTCATTCAAAGTTTGATCGAGGTGATTTAAGAGGCCTAGGAAATCTAAGAGATAGATCTATAACCTTTACAAAGATACCGAAGTCTGATTCGATCGTTTAAAGGGCCAAAAGTTCGATGGAAGATGAAACTCGAGTTGCCACCCGACTTCTTGCAAAAAACATAACTCGGGTGAAGTAATTGAGGCTAAACCTGAATTACAAGTTGGGTGCGGAAGAAATTTCAGAATACTGAGGCTAAACTTAACTTACAAGTCAGGTTTTCTAACAGAGATAGAATTTTAGAGCTGCAATTAAAAGTCTTTTTGGACCCCTATAAACACCTTACACCTCGTGAACGTGAGAGACATCATATATACACATTTTAAACTTTGGAATGCATCATATTAAAGGATATTGGGAGCCCAAGGATAGAGGGTCGATGCCCTTTAATCCATGGGATGACAACATAGAGTTCCCCACGAGTTATCGCGGCTCGGAATGATACTCCTCTCTTTTTTCGTTATTAGATTAAGTTTATTCATGTGTATTACAAACATGTTTTGTTTAACCATATCTAGCTAATCACTTTCTATCCAGACATGGGAGTAGATTGACGACTCTAATGTTTAAGATATTAAAGTAATTCATTTGTTAATATTTGTATCTTGTTAAAGATTTTGTGTGGGTAATTGATCACTACTTTACACTTATTTACAAAATTGAATCTGTATTAATATTAACCTAAACAATATTTAGAAAATGAGATAGACAACATAGACATGGGGGATAGGACTGTTCATCTGTCTAATAAGGGATATTATAATCTTGGGAGCCTTTTTTAGCTTAATTACAAGTGTCGGCCTAACTAGGATTATGTTAACTAGAGGTGAACGGACACACAGGTAATTGAGTGTATGAACCTTGAAAGACCTAACCAGGAGTATGAGTTAGCGTTGCCAATTTCTATAGGATTAGACGTTAATTAGAACTTTATTTATCATAAAATAATAAAGAGTTGTCGACCGAAACCATGTTTTGGAATCAATAATTCTCCTATTATCTTCCATTTATTTATTTTATGCTTTTCATATATTATTAATTCTCAAGAAGATATTTAAAAAATCAAAATGTAATCGAACTGCTATGATGGAAATACTCAAGACATAGTCCATGTGGATACGATGTTTATAAATATATAACCTATATTCAACCACTACTATAATTGAACCCTGTATATTTAAGGTGGTAAAATTAAGAGTGATCAACCATTATTCATTCTACCTTATTAAGTGTAAGAGTGCCCCGTCATGTGCAAGTCAACAATCTGATCATCCTCCAAAAATTCTAATAAATCATGACATGAGATGACATTGCTATGTCGCTCGTGTGCTCCCAAAATCTCATTAAGATCCACAAGTGTTTATGAATGATGTCAATTTTTCACGGTCTTATAAAAAATGTCCTGAAAGTGTTTATGAATGATTAATACATTTTTGGTAATTCTTTCAATAATAGTTTGTATAATTTATCTCCAGTTTTGCAAAGATGTGAAGAAACGAACCTTATTTTAAATTATGAGAAGTCCCATTTCATGGTAAAAGATGGTATTGTTTTAGGCCATAGAGATTTAGGAGAAGGTTTATAAGTAGATCGTGCAAAGATCTTAGCAATCAAACAATTACACCAACCAACAAGAAAAGAATTCAGAGTTTTCTTGGACATGTTTGGTTTTATAGGAGGTTTATTCGTGAGTTTTCAAAATTTTCTAAACCCTTAAACGCTTTATTAGAAAAGGATACTTCATTTAATTTATTTATAAATGTTTGCCGTCAATCAAGTTTCGGATAAATAATATGTTAGTGCACCTGTTCTTAGTGTGTTGTCTTGTACTCAACCATTTGAGATCATGTGTGGTTCTAGTGACTTTGCGGTTGGAGCGTTACTTGGGCAGAAATTAAACAAGATTTTCCAAAATATTTATTATGCATATGCTTGATGGAGCTCAAAAGAATTATACAAAGATGGAGAAAGATATGTTGGCATCATTAATGCTTTTGATAAATTTCATTTTTATCTAATTGGTAAAAAAAATGAATATTCACAACAATCACACGATCATCAAATAATTATTTGCAAAGATTTACGCCAAATCTTGTTTAATACGTTAGATTCATCTTTTATAAGATCTTGATGTGGAGACTCGTGATATAAAAGAGTGTGATAATGTGGTAGCCGATCATTTATCGAGATAGAGTACATTAAATGTGACAAACTAGAGGTTGAAGAAATTGAAGAGCTATTTCCGGATGAGAAATTACTCGTGATGAACAACAAGGCTCATCCGTTTTGTGACATTCCCAACTATTTGGTTGCCAAGTTTTTTCCATAAAACTTTTTATACTACCAGAAGAAGAAGTTTTTGAGATGTTAGGTTTTATATGTATAACGAACCTTTGCTATTTGAAAGATGTGTCTAAATAATAAATCGTCGATGTGTGCCCAAGGAAGAGTGGAATAGAACTCTTCAAAATATCAATCTTCATTAACGAGAGGACATTTTGGAGTTAATAGTATGGTGACTAAGGTATTTCAAAGTGGTTTTTCCCGACCCTTGTTATTTAAAGATTCTTATTTGTTTATGCAGGTTGTGATCATTGTCAATGACTGGGCAACATTTCAAGAAGAAGCGAGATGCCAATGGCAAAGTGATTCAAGTAGAGTTATTTGACATACGAGGCATTGGTTCATGGGTCTTTTCCCACCTCTAATATACATACCTACATCCTCCTTCCGATGGATTGTGTCTCTCGTTGGATAGAAGCAATACCATTAAAGACAAATGATGCCAAGGTGGTTATAAAACTTCTTTAGTAACACATCTTTAGATGTTTTGGTGCGCCAAGACTTTTGATTATTGATGGAGGGTCTCATTTCATTAATCGGGTGATTTGAGGAATTTTTTATCAATATGGAGTAAAGTACAATATGGCATTAGGATACCATCCTCAAGCTATTGGTCAAGCAGAATTGACAAATCCATAAATCAAATAAACTTTGGAGAAGACGGTCAGCATGATATTAAAGGATTGGGACACAAGTCTCATTGATGGGTTTTGGGATTATTGCGCGACATACATAACACCATTGGGGACCTCTCCTTATCAATTTTTATATGGGAAGTCATGCCACATTGTAGTGGAAATCGAGAAAAGGGCACTATCAGCAGTACGAAAAATAAATTTTGATTTTGAAAATACCACTTAGAAATGTTTGTTGCAATTGGTGAAACTCGGAGATTTTTGAGAAGATTGTTATGATTATTCAAAGTTTTATAAAGAAAGAGCGAAGAGATGGCACGAGAAATGATCAAGCCGCGAGAATTCAAAAAGGAAACTAGTCCTTTTATTTAATTCAAGATTGAAGTTATTTACGAGAATATTAAGATCATAAGTGGTCGGGACCATCCAAAACAAATAGAGTGATACCGTCAAGAATATTGGAACTAATTGGTCAAGGGGGGTCAACATTTATGGTAAATAGACAAAGGCTAAAGCACTATTATCAAATGGAGACACAAATTAGTGTTGTGTCAATCGAGTTGGAAGAGATTTAAATGTAAAATACAGGTGTCTAGCTGAAGATGTAAAAATTAGCGTTTTTTGGGAGGCAACCCAACTGTTATTAAGTTGCTTTTGTAGTATAGCTTTTATGTGTTTCTTTAAAAAGAATTATCCTCACACCCGAGTTATAAATTAGGTGCCAAGTTGTGTTTAGCCTCAATTTTGTACCCAAGTCACCAACTTAACTTTCCACATCAGTTGGAAGTTGGGTAACTTATTTTTCTTATAATCCTGGAGCATACCCAAGTTAACACCCGACTTACAAGTTAGGTGTTAAGTCGGGTGTTTATTTTCAAACTTTCTGCCCTCGACACTCAAGTTGACACCCGACTCACAAGCCTGATGCCAAGTCAGGTGTTGACTACTGTCTTTAATACACTGTAGCAGGATAGCACACTTTTTTGTGTTTCAAAACCTAATATGTGCTCTCGATTAATGAAGCTTTCCTTTGAGAACTCTAACCTTGAAAACTCATTTCCAAGCATCCTAAACACCTTTTACCTACAAATTTCTACTTTCAGTCTTCAATTTTTTAGATATTTAAAGAATTTTTGCTCAAACCCTAGTTTATTCAATGTTTGGGGTTTCATTTCTTCAGCAAATCTAGTATGTGTTTACGCGTTCTTTTGATATAATTGATGTTTTACATGCTTGATATGATATGTATATTTCGATTTTGAAGTTTAAATATGGGTTTTTTGTTTGAGGATTCTTATTGAATACTTTATATGCATGATTAGTTGGGTATGTTTATTAATCTAATTGCTCTCAAATTGTGTTTTAGTTTATGGAGGATTATTAGAACTATTATATTCATTTTTTATGATAGTTGGATTGTATGGTTGGTGGTAATATGATTTTTATTGAGTTTTTAGTGAAGTTTTGTTTATATTTAAATTGGAAGCTTATATAGGAGTACTATTTTAGTAGAACTCGTATAAATGGAATCGAGAGTCCCAAGTTCAATGGTGGATTGGAGTTTTTTTGTGGCAAGAAATACGCAAATTGATCATTCCAAGGTGCTTGAACGTTGTTCGATTGTTAACCAATATTTAGACTTTGGGTGTATGGAGACACTCGGAATAAGGGACAACCTATTGTTGCTATGGAATACACTCAATTGGGAGAATTGTAAGAGAAACCAATGTCCCAATTACTGTGCTCTCACACTCAAAACATAATGCAATATTCCGTCATCAATCCTAACCGGGCTGGGGGACTCACTTTTTGGTCGGGTGACCAAAATATAAGGATGTCGAATGATGAGATTGAGATCATGTTCGGAGTGGTGGATAATGGAGTGTCGTACATCCAGGTTAGTTCCTTCGACCAACATAACTTTTAGAAGGAATTAACAAAAATAGAAGCAGTCGGGGTAGTGCCAAAACATGTTACACATGCCCGGAGCTTGCATATTTAGAACCCCGGTATCCGCTACTTCCATGGGGTGATAATCAACACTTCTCTTGCCTATGGAGAGAATAATGTGATTGGAGCTTGCGCTTTTGGAATCTTTTATGCAGCGATGAAAGGAAACTAGGTCATTATTGGACGTCTTTTCATCGAATACGTTTATGGTGTGGCAATGGTGATGAAGGGCGACATCTGCAATGGAGGTTTTATTACTCCTATTTAAAGTTTTAAATACTGCAAATCGTCGTATAGCGTGAGTTGTTTTGCATTCTATCTAAATGTCTTACACTAAGATTTCGCATGACATTTAATATACACTATTGCATACGCGATTAAAGCAATTTCATATATTACTCATGCTAAGAGCATCTCCAATGCAATAGTGTCAATTGAACCTATGTGGCAAATGATATTGACATTTTATAAAAAAGGTTCTCCAATGCATCAATGTTAATGTTATATATGTGATAATTTATTTTATTTATTTTTAGAAAAAATAAAGAGAGAGAATTAAATAAAATGATTGGATAATATATTTAAATATATTGTAAACATTGTCAAGAGCAATGTCTAGAATTTAACATTGCTATTGACAATGTCAAGCATTTAATGTGCCACATAATCATTTTAATGTGCCACATAATTATTTTTATGCCATGTATTATTTTTTTCACTTTCAAAATTGATGCATTGGAGATGCTCTAAATGAGTAAGAATCTTAACTTTCTGGGAACGGATCTTTTTACTCCAAACAACCGAAAAATTCTCAAAAGAAAAAAAAAAGCATGTAAAATACAAAAAGACCTTATCTTCTTCTTTTTTTTCTTTTATTTTAGAAGTTAATTTGATTTGAAATTGACACTTACTATTCAAATGGATTCAATTTTCTAGCTACTACTCACTTTTTCAGAAAATCAAATACTTGGGGGCTATTAGTTTCAGAACTGATTCGAGTAGAAAATCAATTTTATAAATATATATAAGATAATGCAATTTTATCGAATACGTAAGGATTAGAGCTGTTTTTCTTTTCTTTTTTCTTGCCAAGTCTCTTTTTATTGGGTCTTAATTTGGTTTTTGTTTTTAGGTTGGCAATTATATTATAGCATTCATGTATGTTCCATAGTCAAGATTATCAACTTTTTGGTGAGCCTCTGTTCTTAATTAATAAATAAGAAAATTAAAAAGTTGCTCTAGCATTAGAAAAGGCCATTGTTCGATGTCTTGTTAGACTTTAGGGTATCCCAACATAAAATTTTGTAGAATTATAGGGCCGGTTCTAGTAGTTTTTTATAAAATTCAGAATATTTACTTTTTATTATAAATATCAAATTATGTCTGAAAATGTATTATTATATTGTATAAAATGTTAATCATATACAAAAAAGTGAATGATGTTATATTATTATATTATGGCAAAGACTTGTGTTAGGCCAGATTAACGGGTTATAACCCGTTAGGTCATCCGACCCGATATTATAATGTATTGGTTTTGTACTGTGATGTATTAGTTTTTGTACTGGAACGTATTAGTTTTTCATAAATCTTTGATCCGTGCTATGATGTATTAGTTTTTGTACTATGATGTATTGGTTTTTTATTATAATGTATTGGTTTTTGCACTATAATGTATTGATATGAAATTTTGGCCTAACGGATGATCCGTTAGTCCGGCCTAACAAGAGTGTTGCCCTTATATTATATTAGTAGTATTTAATTATATGTGCTAATATGATATAGATTAGGTGTAAGAGATTGTTGGTTGAGTATTTGAGTTTTGAGTTATATAGAACAAATGAGCATCCGTATTCAGAATACCAGTCTGGTATTAGTATTCTGACCCCTAGGGCAAAAAGTGCCTTATGGATTTTTTATTTTTTTTGAATAAAGTGCGAGATTTTATAAAAAAGTAGAAAAAGCGTTAATACAAATAGAGATCACGACGTCTTTTCCTTGACCAAAGGCATCTGTTCAGGCCTCATTAAAACCTCTCGAGGTAAACCCACCCTTGTGGGAGAAACCCTCGTAGAGAAAAGAGTACCCTCCCCACGCCAATAGTAGAAGGAACAGAACAGAGCAATAAAAAACTCTAAGAGCCACATGTCGGCTAAAAATAAAATATAGGCTGCAACAAGAAGGTCGTGATCCAGAAAGCAGCAATACCAAGGTCCTCTGCCGGACCAAGATTCGACTGCCATCTGAGGGGCTTATGTCAGGATCGTGATGAGCGGTACACTGTTTTACCCAGAATATCATCATTCACCAGATCCAAGAGAAATGTCGGGGGTGACGTGAACCAGTCGTAACGAGGAGAATCGGATTTGGAAAGCGCATCAGCAGTGCGATTGCCTTCTCGATAAACATGCGAAACCATGAACTCGACCGAGGTAGTGATAAAGAGAATCTGACGCCAACGAGCCAGGAAGTGCCATGGGACATCCAGGCTACGCTTTACAAAAAGCTCCACCACATAAGTCGAATCAGATTCCAGCCAAATCCTTCTCCAGCCTCTCTGATCAGCCTCCTCGGCCGCAATAATCGCGGCCTCCAACTCAGCCTCAAAGGCAAGACCCTGGTCAAGCGGTCTAGAGAAGCCGCCTTTTACAAAACCCCGACAAGCGCGGAAGTTGTCAGCTGCAACGCAATCTCCAGGACAGCCCATAGCACTGCCATCAGTATTCACCTTAATCCAACCAGGTGAGGGGGGCAATCATGACACAGGGGTAAGGGTCAGTAAGGGCTCGGGCCTACCACGCAAGCCCAATTTGCGCAAACATAACAGGTCCGAAACAGTGTTTGCCATCGAGCCATTATCCAGGGCGGAAGACTCAACTAAAAGTGAGCGGATAAGAATAAGTGCTTCGGTGGTGGAAGGGTGAACTCCATTGTGGACGAAATTGCACCTGAGATGCCAAATCGTCCATATCATCGAGATGAAAGCCGCTTTCTAAAGGAAGAGTACCTGTGCACTAAAACGACAGTCAATAGCAAAAATAAAAAAATGATCAAAACCACCTGAAAGGGGGAGCTGGATATCGAAAACATCCTCAATCCAGCCCCAGATGTAGCACGCAAAACGACACTCCGTGAGGATATGATCAATCGTCTCAGAACTCTCAAAGCAAAAGAAGCAAAAAGAAGGACCAATGAACCCCCGCCTGCGGATCACGTCGAATACACCGAGTCGGTTAAAAATAGCCTTCCAAACAGTGATAGAACGCCTCACCGGAATATGTGAGGACCAAATCCAACTGCACCAACGAACCTTGAGAAACTTCGGACAGAGATGATCATACGCAATCTTAGCAGAGATGTCCCCAGAAGGAGAAATGGTCCAGACTCTCTTATCATCGGTGAAGGGAACAATAGGAAATCTGAGGATATCTATGACGATGTCAGTGAAGGTAACAAGGAAGCTCTCCGTGATTTGCCAGATCCCAGAAAAGAAGTAATCAGCGATAGTCTGAGAAAAGCGAGGCCTAAGAGTCTCAGGGATGCCGATGCGGGAAGCGATGGAATAACTGAGCCAGCTATCCCACCAGAAGCTAACTCTGGAGTCGCTGCTCGGAATCCAACGGGAATTCTCCAGAATGCTAGAAACATGACTCTTGATTCCACCCCAGATAGATGAGGAGACATGGTCATGGGGGGAACCATTCGGCTTAATAAAGCGCTCACGGAGAAGACGGAAGGTCATGGAGTCCTTATTGAGCAGATTATTAGCAAACTTGAAGAGAAACGAGGAATTGGCAGTGGTGATGGAGCGGATGCCAAGACCACCTTCCTCACGAGAGGCACAGATGGGCCCAGTTAACAGTACAGCGCTTACGCTTAGAAATATCACCCGACCAGATGAAATTTCTAATAGCAGTCTCCAGCCTACGAGTAAGCGAGGTCGGCCACTTAAGAATAAGCATGGAATGAACAGTAGTGCTGGTAATGACCGAGTTAACCAGGAAAATACGACCAGCAAGAGATAGAGAGGAACCTTTACAAGTACCAAACTTGGCCAAAGTCTTATCAAGAAACTTCATTGATTTTGATGAATTCCATTAGATTATAATGGAAACTCTATATAGTTTTATACTATGGAATTATTTGGATATTAATAGATTTTAGTGGAGTTTCTTGAATTTTTTTTTAATTAAAATACAAATTTTATAAAAAAAAAAAGAGAAAATCGTCAACACAAACAAAGATCACGACGTCAATTCCTTAACTAAAGGCTTCTGTTCAGGCCTCGTTAAAACCTCATGAGGTAAACCCACCCTTGTGGAAGAAACCCTCGTACAAAAAGAGTATCCTCCCCATGCCAGTAGTTGAAGGAGCGGATCAAAGCGACAAAAAACGCTAAAAGCCACAAGCCAACCAAAAATAAAATCAAGTTTCAACAAGCAAGTCATGATCTATGAAGCAGCACTATCAGTGTCCTTGGACGAACCAAAATTAAGTTGCCACGCTAGGGTCTGAAGTAATTATCGTGATGAACAGAACACCACTTTACCCAAAATATCATCGTTCACCAGATTTAAGATGAACGTCGGGGGCGACGTAAACTAGACGTAATGAGGAGAATCATTTTTAGAAAGTGCATCAGCAGCGCGATTACCTTCTTGATAAACATGTGAAACCATGAACTCAATCGAGGGAGTGAAAAAGAGAACCCGGTGCCAACGAGCCAAGAAGCGCCAGGGGACATCCAAGCAGCGCTTCACAAATAAGTCCACCACATAAGTAGAGTCGGGTTCCAGCCAAATCCATCACCAGCCTCTAAAAACAGCCTCCTTAACCGCAATAATCGCGACATCCAACTCTGCCTCAAAGGTAAAATCCTTACCAAGTGATCTCGAAAAATCACCTTTCATAAAGCCCCGACACGTACAGAAAATGCTTGCCGAGACGCACTCACCGGGCAGCCCAGGGCACTGCCATCAATATTCACTTTAACTCAGCCAGGTGAAGGGGGCAATCAGATCACATGGGAGAGGGGGGAAGAGGTGCGGGCCTACAACGCACACCCAATTTGCACAAACAAATTAGGTCAGATACAGTATTAGACATCGTGCCATGATCTAGAGTGGAGGACTCCAGAATAAACATGCGAGTGAGAATTAGAGCCGCCGTAATAGAAGGAAGAACCCCACTATGGATGTAATTGCACCGAAGGTGCCAAATTTTCCAAATCGCCGAGATGAATACAACCTTCCACAAATAGAGTACATGCGCACTAAAACAACAATCAATAGCATAAACACAAAGATTAGCAAAACCATCTGAGAGGGGGAGACGGATGTCGAAAGTATCCTTAATCCAGCTCCAAAGGTGATGTGCGAAATGATAATCTGTGAGAATATGGCCAACCGACTCAGAGCTCGCAAAGCAAAAACATCAAAAAGAAGGACTAATGAACCCTCGCCTTTAGATCACATCAAAAACACCGAGACGATTAACATTCGCCTTCCAAACAGTGATAGCCAAGCAAGAATATGAGAAGACCAAAATCCAAAGAGATATCCTCTTTAGGAGAGATAGACCAAACACACTTATCCCCAGTGTGAGGGACCATGGGAAACCTAAGGATGTCAATGACGATGTCAGTATAAGTGATGAGGAAAATCTCAGTAAAGTGTCAAACCACAAAGAAGAAGTAATCAGCGACAGTTTGAGAAAGGCGAGGCTTAAGAAATTCAGGAATACCGATGCGGGTAGCAATGGAGTAACCGATCCAGTTATCCCACCAAAAGCTAACCCTGGAGTCGCTGCCAGGAATCCAACGAGAGTTCTCCAAAATGCTAGTAACATGACCCCTAATGCCTCCCTAAATAGACGAGGAGACATGAGCTCAGGGGTAACCATTCATTTTAAAGAAACACTCATGGAGAAGACTAAAGGCCATAGTGTCCTTGTTAAGCAAGTTATCAGCAAATTTGAAGCGGAACGAAGAGTTGGCCAAGGTGACCGAATGAATACCAAGGTCGCCTTCCTCACGAGGGGCACAACAATGAGCCTAATTAACGGTACAACTCTTGCGCTTAGAAATATCCCCAGACCAAAAGGAATTTCATATAACAGTCTCAAGCTTCAGAGGAAATGAGCTCGGCCATTTGAGGATGAGCATAGAATGCACAGTAGTGCTACTAATGTCCGAGTTAACAAGGTAGATATGACCTTCCAAAGACTGAGAGGAACCCTTCCAGAGCCCAAAAATAGTCAGGGTCTTATCGAGGATCGGGCGAAGATGATGAGTACAAGGGCTTCCACAAAATATCGGAATGCCGAGGTAAGAGGCTGGGAGATAACCCACCGAGAAACTAGAGACCTGACAGATACACCTAATAACTGCGGGGTTTACCATGGAACCAAAGTAGATCTTAGATTTCTCCGGACTCAAAACCTATCCATAGAAATCCCCGTAACGATGGAAGATGTCCAAGATAGCCCGAGCATTAGGGGTCGAAGCATGGCTCATAACAAGGATGTCATCGGCGTAAAGAAGGTAGGTCTGGAAGTAGAGAGAGCGACCAACACGAAACAGAGAGATCATACCGTAGTCTACAGTGAAACAGAGGGTGCGCGTAAAGACGTTCTCCGCGATGCAAAATAGAAGAGGAGAGAGAGGGTCCCCCTGGTGGACACCCCTGTACAACTAAAATAGCCTACAAGACTACCATTAAGGAGCACCGAAATACGAGCCAAGTGAATAATGGTCTCAACCCACCCAATAAAGATAGAGGAAAAACTAAAACAACGTAAGACCGCAACCAGAAAGCCTCAATCCAAGGTATCATATTATTATCAAAAGTACGGGAGGTAAGGCAATTAAAAGCCTCAATGGAAACAGCGATACAGTCGTGAATCTGTTTTTCTGGGATAAAAACAAACTGAGAATCTGAGATCACATTACCAATGAAAGCACCAAGACAGGTAGCCATTATCTTAGTAATGATCTTGAAGGAAAAGTTACTAAGGGCGATCGGGAGGAAATCTTCCACCCGAATTGCCCCCTTAACTTTCGGGATGAGGATCATGAAACTAGAGTTGAATTCAGTAGGAAGGAAGGAGGAATCAAAGAAGTGACAGACTGCCGAACAAACATCTTGGCTGACAATATCCCAACAGTCCTAAAAGAAGTGACCATTAAAACCATCATGACCAGGGGCACTACTAGGGGCGAGAGAAAATAATGGCTTCACAAATCTCCACATCGCTCGGGATAGCAGAAAGGAACAGATTAGACTCAGAGTCAATGGCCGGATGTAGGAACTCATCAACCCAATCAAGGGCCGGAAGAGGGTGGCTAGCGGAGAAAAGCCTCGAGAAATAGGAGATGATTTTACCCTGAATCGCATCAGGGGAGTGGCTGACCTCTCCATCAATCAAAAGAGAGCCGATGGATGATTTCGTGATATTGGCTTTAATACTCCGGTGGAAGAAAGCCGAGTTACGATCGCCATCAATGAGCCACTCTGCTTGGCTCTTCTACAGAAGAACACTAGCCTGACTATCAAGCAACGAAGAAGATTGAACCTGAAGGGTAATCTCAGCCTCGATGTCGGCTTCGGAATACCCCATGTCCAGGCAACGAGATTATAACTCCATAAGCTCCGCATTAGTTGACTCCACTCGACGATGAACGTTACCAACAATGTGAGAGTTCCACTCCCGAAGAGCTCCGCAAAGGTATCTCAACTTAGCCATGAGGAAGAGAATAGAGTTAGCAGCCTGGAAGAGGAGAGTCCAAGTAGTGGTGATGAGGGTACGGAATCCAAGCTGTGAAGTCCAAAAGTTTTGAAAGTGGAAAATCCGAGGGCCCAAAGTGGGATCCAAATCTCTAACATACTCGATAAAGATGGGATGATGATCGGAGCGAGTACGGGGAAGAAGAAGACTGGATATCCGCCCGCACGTGAGGGGCAAATCAGCAGAGTGGATCGCACGATCCCAACGGGCAAAACGAAACTCAGAGTGGCAATGGCTAATTCTAGTGAAAAAACCGCCATTAGTGGAAACATGAAAATACCCACCAACATCTAAGAAACTCCAAAAATCAGCACAAGAGGAGGTATTAGGAGGGTTGCCCCCATTATGCTCGTGGGCACCCAGAACATCGTTAAAATCCCCAATAATCAAAAGGCAAGGGAGGGGATGGCTCATAATATTGCACCAGAGAGTGCTACTCTCCGACATCATATTATGAGCATGAACAAAACCTAGGTGGAAAATGAGATCCCCAAAGGTGGCCCCGAGGAGGATAACCTGATCTGGGAGAAGAGGATCATAGTAGAGGTAACAATAGATCTCGTGAAAACCTAGATATCCGGAATTCCATTGCTGCAAAAATTCTCAGCAACAAGGGTGAGATCAAGGTATCGCCAAAACAAAGCATAAATGCTAAAGAAAGAAACCATCAGTTCCACAATAGCAAGGAAATCAAGACGATGAACCCGCCAAAGCTCCTTGAGGATTAAACGAGAGGCAGAGTTACCAATCCCCTGAATATTCCAGAAGAGGCAATACATTAAACAAACATGGAGGGGGAGGGGTGGCGATTCCTATTATCCGTTTGATCAAAATGAGAAAGCTCATTTTCGAAAGTCGTAAGATAGAATCATTATCGTCAAAATTGGACCACCGTACTAGCAGTCGTGGACATTATCTTATGCGAAATAGAGGACCCAAGCTCATCGAGTGAAAATTTATGAAAGGGATTACTCGTTTTGACCTTGTCCTTGGCACTTTGGAGAAGTGACTTGGACGCAGTGTTAGGAATATAGATAGCGAGTGGTAGAGTTTTTCATCGATTAAACAGACAATGAGCGATCCACGTAACTTTGAAACATGGGATTGGTAGAGTTTTTCATCAATAGTAACCGAGTAAAACTCACCCTTTCTAATAGGCGGAATTGGAGTCCCCGAAGTGTATCCCATTGCGACACAAGTCTATGGGAAATCATAGTTACTGGGCTTCCGGACCGGGCCATGCCCACCCATTTGATGCAGCGGCTGAAAGCCAACACTGCCAAGAGTTGAACTGGATGGAGGAGCCATCGGGGGAGCAGCAGTGGTCTATTGTGTTATTGAAGGCGTAGGTACAGCTGAGTGGAAATCAAAAGTCGGGAACAAAACCCGAACCCATCCCAGACGAGTGTGGCTGAAGTGACAAGGGTTGCCATACCGGAAAAGTGGCACTGATAGGAACCCTCAAAACCAGCGAGGGCGATGCAGACGCAGTCATGCCAGACAGAGAAAGATCTGTGGATTTATACGGAGAAACGATGACAGACGAACCCGTCGCAAATGGGAGTGGATGAAACAACAAGGGCTGTCAGGCTGGAAAAGTGACACTGTTAGGGATCCTCGAATCCAGTGAGGGCGGCGCAGCCGCGGTCATGCCAGGTAGAAAAAGATCTGTGGAATTATCCAGTGAAACGACGCTGGGTGGGGCAACCGTCGCAGTGGCAGGTGAGAAGAAATTCATAGATATTACAGTCGGGGCGGTGAGACATTGTGGGTGGCTGGAAACACGTAGGGGTGAAGCTTTCTCCACAAGCCATGTAGGGAAAACCCTAGGCGGAGCAGAAACCCTAGTCGTCGCAGGAAAAAATAGGAGCGCTGCAGATTTGGGGGGCACGACCACGGTCATTGAATGAGTCACAAAGTGTAGCTGGAACCGTCGGAGGATCAACGACGAAGGGAGCTAGAGAAGCACCGAAGACGCGGAAGGGAGGGGCTTGCGCAGCAAGCAATTGCGGTAGAAATTGCTGGGGTGGTTACGACGAGATCAAGAGCGCCATGGGAGGGAGCCAGTTGTCCCGAGATGGACCTGACATGAACTAAACCAAGCGGAAATTGCTGGTATTGCGATAGAATCTACAACTGATGGTGAACCAACGGAGGAGATGGAGCGTTCATGGTCAGAATCTGCTGGTGTTGCGAGTGGGCGTGCGGTGGCGGAGCAGCCAGAGCAGTAGATGGCGGAAGTCGAGTTAGTGATGCCAAGTTACTGGCCGAGAACCGGCATGGTCGAAGAAAACATTTTGGCGAGAGAAAAGAGTGTTTTCTACTTTTTTTTCATTTTTACATGGATAAAGTTGTTTTTCTTGGTTTTGTTGTAAGTGTTAATGGAACCGAAATGGCAAAGGACAAGGTCAAGACTATTTTAATGTGTTTGATTTGTCTCCATTTGATCAATTTATCAAAGGCTTTGTGAATGTCGATCTTCATGATCATATTTTTTTAATGTTCTCAACCATAATATTATGATTTTTTTGTTTAATTGTCGTAGTTTTTTTTAGAGTAAAAGTTATCACAACTTAGGAGGATGTACGGTAATTTTTTTTTTATTTTTAAAAAAAATTATAACAATACTACTTTACTGAAAAAATAAATAATATGATTATGCCTGATTTCCTTTTTTTTTTGAAGAGTTCAGGCAACTGACTCTAAAATATATAAAAAGTTGTTATTAGCTCTAAATTTATAAATTCAGTAATATTGATCTTTTCTCTTATTTTATTAGATATTAAATAATGAATGTTATATATCTTCCTACTCAATAAGTAAACAATATAATTTATAAAAACAAACAAACTATGACGATAAGAAATATACATTTAAAAATATCATTTTTTTAATAGAAGAATATTTCATAATTTTAATAACTAAAATAAATAAAGTTAATAATTAATATCTTATTATAATTTATGTACAAATATGATACGGGATTAATATAATCATTGTCATATCATATCATAGTGAAATATGATAATTTTTATAAAAAGAAATGTGAGACAAATAAAGTAAATATTTTTGGCTCATTTGTGAGTTATACAAATTTCATATATCTCGCCCACTAACTTTTCTTCTCTTATAAATTTATTATATTTGGTTTTCCAAAAATTAGAAAAAGAGAAACAATTAATACTATTAGTGATAAAAAAAAAAAAGTCTAATACCTTTTAATATTATATAATTTTTCTTATTAATTGTATAAATTTGATAATGAATAAAATAAAGGTGAATTCCATAAGATACATAGGGTAGGAGGCAAGAATTTGGAAGGAATTGTGTAAGTGTACTTTAACTATAAGATTTTTAGAATTTAGTAGAAATCCAACATTTAATGAAATCGACAAGAATCCACTAGAAATTGAGGACACTGAAATTCTATAGAATCCCAAGCAAAGAAAATCAAGATTTCGTGGAATTCACAAAAGTCTAAACTGAGAATACCTAGAATTGTATAGAATTCTAAAACCCACTCAACTCTACATTGAGGACACCCCTTCAGTATGTTCACTTTATGTTATTCTAATTATATATTAAGCTACATTTTGGAGAAGACATATATAATTATTTTTTATATAAATTCTTTTTGCCCAAAAAGCTCACGCAATGCGCAATATAATTTACGTGATGTAATGTCATGATGAGAATGTGACGCATTGCGCGATATGCACATTAAAACACTGGTCCTATTGCTATTCGTTTTGGTAATAACTTGCATAACCATGCATCTTGACCCCTCTCTCCATCCGGTAATCTTGGCTTGGGATTGAGATCTCTATTCAGAGGTTCGTTACCAAAAATAAATAGGAGCAAACTTTAGTTGATGTTGTTAATAATTAGAATTTTTCTAATTAAAGTTTGTAAATTAGATTTATTCTAATTAATTGGTACAGCGATAATTCGTGTTAACGAATTGTATAGGCTCGTTCTACGTGTCATGTAGATAATTATAGCCTTTTGAATTTCTCAATTCCGTTTATTGGTGAGTGAGAAATGGTGTTTGGAAGTTGGATAGGTGCTTTTAAGCCTTATCGTTTATCCCACATTGATAGTTATCCAATGTGGAAGGGAGTTTAAAAGTGTTTAACTATTAATGATTGGACATCAAGTGGGCCCAGCGGGTTGTGTGGACTTTGTGTAAACGAAGCTCACGCGGGCTCTTGGACTTGGGTTCGCCAGTCCGCCTTCGGCGAAGCCGATGGCAGAGCCGAGCGGATCCGAGCCCGAGCCCGAGCCCGGTCCCAGACCTCGGACCTCGGTCCTGGGTCCTGGGTCCTGGGCTCTGGCCTGGGCCTGGGCCTGGGCTTGGGACTTGGGTCTTGGGCAATTGGTCCTTATTGGGTAATCCGTATGGGGTTCGGGTTCTGGCTCAACCCTGGTTTCATTTTTGAACCTTCACGCACCTGACCGTTACGTAACGGCTGACTCTTGACCAGTCAGACGGTTTCAATTTTTGAATTTCAAACAGCAGATGTATCTGCACGCTGAACTCGTCCAGGTTCATGTCAGATAAAACTGACTGTTTGAATGCCATTAAGGTCGTCTTAATTGGCAGCTGCTGTAACCCTAATCTGAACCCCTATATAAGGGTGAGACTCCTGCATTCTCCAGCCACTTTCCATACGCATAAACACCTGAACATTTGGAACAGCAAATCATATTCTGCATTTCATTTTCAAGGCTCAGTTCATATTCTTTCAGTTCGCCGGAACCCTGATATTCACGGTGCTGTGATATTACGGGACGAAGTCGTTTCATCTTTGGAGACGAATAGCCAAAACCGAAGGGCACTACCGGGGCTATTTCATCTTTCGGACAGAGATTAAATCTCGACTCGACATTATTTATTTTCTATTTTTCGATTTCTTTTTCCAGTTTTGTGCTCGTATTATTGTAACTATTCCAACAATTGCAAGACGAAATATTTTTTGTAATTTTATTATTTGTAATCCCTAACTGGAAAAGGATGTCAACATCAAGCACTCCGACGAGCGACGCTATTCCGGCCATCACCTCCACTATTTCGGCGACGACCACTGCCCCTGCAGTCACGAACACCTCGACAATTGGCATGTCTCCGCCAATCTTGAACACCACTCAGGATGAGATCATTCTCAACCCAGGAACGCTCGATTTTTTAATCGAGACACTGACGAAGCGCATGGCGCAGTCGAACTCATCCACAGTTTCGGCTGTTGGAARGATCCCTTTTGGGATAGGGACTTCGGTCCAAATGATGCCAGCTTCGGCTGTGACCCATCCCATTGGGATGATGGGAACTTCGGTTCCGAGTTTGTTTGCAACTGCTCCCCAAACAGATTCAACTGTTTTGAATACCCATTCAACGGGTTCGGTGGGGACTTTTATACCAACGATGAATGCGCCGGTGCACTCCTCTCGGATCATGCCCGCGGCGGAGAAGCCTCCAAAATTCAATGGGGAAGGCTTCAAGAGGTGGCAACAAAAGATGTTGTTCTACCTCACGATGCTTGGTTTTGCCAACTTCGTGAAGGAAGATGAACCACCTACTCCGGACAAGGAAGAGACGAGTTTCCATGTTCACGCTGCCTATGATAATTGGCACAATGGGGACTATCTTTGTAAAGGTTTTCTTTTAAGTAGCCTAGAAGATAGCTTGAGTAATGTGCACTCAGATTTAAAGACCTCCAAGAAAATTTGGGAGGCACTTGAYAAAAGATATAGTTCCGACGAGGCTGGAACTAGGAAATTTGTASTCACGAACTTCATGGACTACAAGATGGTGGACTCTCGCCCGGTTATGGAACAAGTTCAAAAGTTCCAAATGCTGGTGAATGATGTCCACGCCGAGGGGATGATTCTCCCGGATGCTTTCACGGCCGCTGCCATGATTGACAAGCTTCCACCAAGTTGGAAAGACTTCAAGATGTACCTCAAACACAAACGAAAGGCGATGTCTCTTGAAGACGTTATCCGGAAAGTACGAATTGAATCTGAAGTTCGTACTCAATACAAGAATCCGAAAAGTTRGGATGAACCTCGGGTAAATTTGCTTGAACGAGGTGAGAACTCGAAGAAAAGGCCGCGTCCCGGKAACTCGAAGCCTAAAGCTCCTTCTTCTAAGAAGTTCGAAGGCAAATGCTACAATTGCAATTATCCTGGACACATGTCAAAAGATTTTCGCAAGCCAAAACAAAAGAAGCCTAGGGCAAGTGCACACATTGCCGAGAGAGAGCTGACTAATGATGACCTCTTTGTGGTTATCACTGAAGAAGCTAACATGATCGAGAACCGTGGCCAATGGTTTATCGACACTGCTGCAACCGCTCATGTGTGTGATGATCGGAGCTTGTTCTCTAAATACCTTCCTTGTGAGGGAAGGAAGTTGAACATGGGTAATCAAGCTTCTTCGGAAGTTGCTGGTACTGGTACGGTTGTGCTGAAAATGACCTCTGGCAAGGAGATCACTCTGAATGAGGTGCTGCACGTTCCGGACATCCGGAAGAACTTAGTCTCTGGTTCAATACTAGTTAGTCGTGGATTTAGACTTGTATTTGAGGCTAATAAGTTTGTACTGTCGAAGTTTGGAACACCACTGGGTAAGGGTTACCTTACGGATGGTTTGTTCAAACTGAGTGTAATGGCGATACGCCCAAAACAAGTTATTAATAAAATTGCTTCTGATTCCTCTTACTTGACTGAGTACTCTAGTTTATGGCACTGTAGATTAGGCCACGTTAATCTAAATGCAATAAAACGTTTATCAAATCTCAATTTACTTAAGGTAAATGAATTTGTTAATAAAAGTAAGTGGATTTGCTGTTCCAAATGTTCAGGTGTTTATGCGTATGGAAAGTGGCTGGAGAATGCAGGAGTCTCACCCTTATATAGGGGTTCAGATTAGGGTTACAGCAGCTGCCAATTAAGACGACCTTAGATTTGCTGTTCCAAATGTTCAGGTGTTTATGCGTATGGAAAGTGGCTGGAGAATGCAGGAGTCTCACCCTTATATAGGGGTTCAGATTAGGGTTACAGCAGCTGCCAATTAAGACGACCTTA
>BMAC01000738.1:264147-287985 GCA_014905375.1 Phtheirospermum japonicum | reverse complement strand
ATATTCTGCATTTCATTTTCAAGGCTCAGTTCATATTCTTTCAGTTCGCCGGAACCCTGATATTCACGGTGCTGTGATATTACGGGACGAAGTCATTTCATCTTTGGAGACGAATAGCCAAAACCGAAGGGCACTACTGGGGCTATTTCGTCTTGCGGACAGAGATTAAATCTCGACTCGACATTATTTATTTTCTGTTTTTCGATTTCTTTTTCCAGTTTTGTGCTCGTATTATTGTAACTATTCCAACAGATGTAATGAGGCCGAGTGAAGAAGAACAAGCACCGGCCCTTATGCAAAAAGAGAGTGAAGTGTGACCAAGTGAACATGAGCGCCATGGAAGAAGAAGAGATGTGGAATGCGCTCGCGTTAGACATAGCGGTGAGTGAAGGCATGAGTCGTGCACCTCGTCGATGTAGATGTTATGATGGGTCCCTAACACGAGGAGATAGCTAGACAGGTGATGAGCCCAATGCGATAGGAATGATGAGAGAGTTGTGGGTGGAATTTAATATATTCCAGGAGAGTCAACAAGCGTGGAATCACGAGATGGAGGTCTCAGACAACGAACGTTAGGATGAGCAATTACATTGGCACGAGGAGGCCAAGAAACATATTGCAAGGAGGATACGGTTGGCATGAGGAGATAATTAGGTGGATGCAAGGATGGAATTTCCTGAGTGGACCCGGTGGTTCATCCTCTCGTTGATATTTTTGGTTAACTTTCCTAACTTGTTTGATTTGATTTGATAGATTCTACTCTATGCCTGTATTATATAATTTATTTTAAGTTTGCGGGTCTGGAGTTAAGTTAATTATAATAAATTATGGTTATTTGGTATCTGCATTTACATGTAGTTGCATTTAGTTAACACGTTTAATATTTTTATTTAATTATTGATAATTTTTATTTTTAGTTACGTTTTACTTTTTTTATTTATTTTTCAAACAAGTAAATAAGAGTAATTTCATAATTATTTTTTATTTGAAAAATGGAGTCTTGTCGAAATATAAAAAATCTTGGAATAATTGGGAACAATTGTGTTTTCTTGATGTTGGAAATTGATGAACTTAGTAGGTTAGTCGTGGATTGATAGCAATGTTCCTTGAGCTGGTGAACCTATTGGAGTTTTCGATTATCATATTCGCATGACATAACTGGTGAGTTCATATAAAGCATAGTACAAATATAAAGTTATGTTTTATTGAGTGTTTTCGTACATTGTGTGTGGGTTCGCTAGAACTTGCCTTGGGTCATGGACAAGGCCTGGATTCATATGGCTTGTGATGAAGATCATTGTCGATGTTTGTTAGCCATTCCAAACCTTCATAAATTGAGTACCTTCAATTAAATAAAACATTCTCTAGTTAGCCCATTTGAGCTTTTGAACCTATTATTTTTTCACCACATAAATATCGAGTAGTCTTGATTTGTTATACATTTAGTTTTAATATTTCGTATCTTGATGAGAGTGGTTCATTTATGTGAGTAGAATAGAGTAGAGTGGCATTGAAAAATAACTAGTGTTGGGTACATTGTAATAAAAGAGAGTAGCCGTATAAACTCTCTTCATTCGTTTATTTATGTAAAAAAATCAATAAAACATAAATAAATTGACTAAAGAAAATAGAAAATTTGAAAAGAGAGTGTAATAAACTTTCTCATTTTACTTTTTGTGTTATTGGCCTGCATTATTGAAGGTCTTGTTATTATTAGTTGTGATGATTCCCATTTGATACAAAATTATAAATCTAAATTCACATATAATCACCCAACACTTTTTTTCCATTTAAGGCAATTATACATAACAAGTTGAAAACACAAGTTAAATTGTCAATATTACCCTACCTCTTCTTTTTGTATTCCTATGATTTCTTTATATTATTACAAGCAATCGATCCGCGCTTCGCTGCGGGTTGAATATGTTATATATAAGACATTTAAAGGGGTACAATTGTTTGCAAGAGTTTTAAATCCAGAGTACAATTAGAAGAAGTCTTATAATTGTTATCTCTTTAATAGAATAATATCCAGCAATTCTAAAAATAAATAACATGTCAATCAAACATGTACATTGCTTGTAGATGGATTGCATTATATACCATAAATATCGTATAATCATGAATATCCACCAAATAAAAGGTTTAAACTAATCAATACATGTTTAAATACCAATAAGTACATGTAATTTAATAATTTAAACCATTCATGTGTTTAGGTCCCTACTGAGCAGAATTCGTAAACTATGCAAAGGCTATTTGAAGACTTTTTCAAAATTATAGATTAAATAAATTTACAATAGAAATTATCATAAATTTAAAAGAATTTAGTACAACATATGTAGGTAATATGAATTAGTCAAATTACAATAATTGATTTGATTTTTAAAATTAATTTCTTTGATTAAGACCATAAATTTAAAATAAAGTAGTACAACATATGTTGATAATATGAATTAGTAGAATAAAAATTTTCATAAATTTAAAATAATGTAGTATTACCGAACCATGGAGCTTTGTTCCCCTTGGAAAGGGATTTAACATATCGTTCTCCTCGGCTGACGACAGGGCACGCGTGTTTGCCAGAACCTCTTGGAAGTTTTGTACGAGCTCTATTCGGCTCTCTCCTTGGACTCCAGACTTCAACCCATACAAAAACACCTCGGCTTCACCACAGGTATGTATTTGATTTATGAATTACCGATTGAATATTGGGACCGCTCTTTTATTATCAATATCTCTAGGGTTGTTGGCAGTCCGCTACAAATCGATGAGCGGTCCATTAATGGAACGGTTGGCCATTTCGTTCGTGTGTTAGTTGAGGTTAACCTCAAAAGTACCTTGCATGAAATGGTCATGATTGAACGCAAAGGTTATTGCGGATATATCTCCATTGGATACGAGAACCTTCCGGACTTTTGTTCCTCCTGTAAATCGGTTGGACATCTGATTGGTTCTTGCCCTTCTCTCAAATCCCACGTCGCTCAGAGAGTTAACAGGGATGATTGGAAAACTTGACACCAGACGTCGTCGACGCTCCTACTCTTGGAAACACAGGGCCCGCATTCATGCGGTCCCCTGGTTTGTTCCCGAGCCTACCAGGACCCTTTTGTGGACTTCTAACGCCTTTGATGTGCTACAGTCTGATGCCGTTACGGGGTCTCCTTCCCACCCCTCCTTAATCCCCGAACCCTCCCTTCTGCTGCTCTCGCTTCTTCATCGTCCCCATTTGGGAAGGACCAACACACCTCTCTCCTTTCGACTTCGTCACCCCCTATTGTCGGCAGTATCATGGCAAGAGGTGTCGTGCATGGCACCCCAGCTACTCTCTTATGCCCGACTCCGATCCTTGGGACTAACTCCTCCGATACTTCAGCCCCTGCGGTCCCTTCTGATAGTGCCCTCACTCTTTACAACCCTAACACTATGTCCAAATCACTTCTTCAAAGTGCTAAGGACAAGGTCAAGGCGAGTAACCCCTCTCATGAGTTTACACTTGATGAGTCAGATCCCTCTATTCCTCGTCAGATTATGTCTATAGCTGTCGGTTTACGGTGGTCTGACATGGATGATTCCAATGCAAGCTTAGCGACTTTTGAAGACGAGCTTTCTCATCTTGATCAATTGGATAGGAGGAGTCACCATCCCTCCCCCCACACTTCTGATTAATGCGTTGCCTCTTTTGGAACATTCGAGGGATCGGAAATTCAGCCTCTCGGTTAGTCCTGAAAGAATTCTGGAGTGACGTTCCCTTTAGAGGGATATCTTGAGTCTTTCGCTCCCCCACCTACTAATTATTGGGGACTTTAATGCCGTTTTAGGTTCTCACGAATTCCATGGGGGCAACCCTCCCAATGCCTCTTCCTGCTCCGACTTTCGAAGCTTCCTTGATGCCGGAGATTTCTTGCAGGTCACCACTACCGGTGGCTTTTTCACCAGATTTAGCCGCTGCCACTCGGAGTTCCACTTTGCTGGCCTAGATCGCGCAATTCTCTCCTCTGACTTGGCCCTTGAGTGAGGGCGGATCTCTGGCCTTCTTCTTCCCCGCAACCGTTCGGACCACCACACCATTCTCATCGATTGCTCTAGAGATTCTCTTACTGCCTCGGGCCCTCGGATCTTCCATTTTCAGAACTTTTGGACTTCGCAGCCTGACTTTCGCACCCTTGTCACCTCATCCTGGACTCTCCCTCACCAGACTTACAATCCTACTCTCTCCCTCATGAATAAATTGCATTATCTTCGTGGAGCTCTCCAGGATTGGAACGCTCAGACGATTGATAATGTCCATCGTCAAGTGGAGTCTTCACTTTCCGAGCTCATGAACTTACAGTCTCGTTGTCCGGACATGGGGTACTCTGATTCTTATATTGAAGCCGAGATCGTTCTTCAGGTCCATACCTCCTCTCTGCTCGACACCCAGGTTAGTGTTCTTTGCCAGAAGAGTCGAGCTAATTGGCTCACGGATGGTGATCATAATACGACCTTTTTCCATAGTAGCTTTAAGGCCCGGGTCACGAAGTCCACCATCGACTCTCTCTTGATTGATGGTTTGGTCAGCCACTCCCCTGAGGCGATTCAGGGAAAGATCATTTCATTCTTCTTTGATCTTTTTTCCGCCAGTCACCCTCTCCCAGACCCTTCTTGGATCAATAAGTTTCTTCACCCTGTTGTTGATACTCATTCTCAAGCCTTTCTCTCTACTACGAGCAATGAGGAAATTCGGGATGCTGTGTTTTCTATTGCCCCTAGTAGTGCCCCTGGCCCGGATGGCTTTAATGGCCATTTCTTTCAGGAGTGTTGGGACATTGTCAGATATGACGTTTATACGGCAGTCCGTCACTTCTTTGTTTCCTCGTCCCTTCCCACTGGTTTCAATTCCAGTTTTATGATTCTAATTCCGAAAGTTAAGGGGGCGATGCGTGTGGAAGATTTCCGCCCGATTGCCCTTAGTAACTTTCCTTTCAAGATTATCACGAGGATTATGGCCACCCATCTCGGTGCATTCATTGGTAAGATAATCTCGGATTCTCAGTTCAGTTTTATTCCGGGCAAGCAGATCCATGACTGTATCTTTGTTGCCTCTGAGGCCTTTAATTGCCTCTCCTCTCGTACTTTCGGTAAGAACATGATCATGAAGATAGACATCCTCAAAGCCTTTGATACCTTAGATTTGGGCTTTCTGATTGCAGTCTTACGCTGCTTTAGCTTTCCTCCTATATTCATTGGGTGGGTTGAGACCATCCTCCACTCAGCTCGTATCTCGGTGCTTCTGAATGGTAGCCCAGCTGGCTACTTTAGTTGCTCCAGGGGTGTTTTCCAGGGGGACCCCCTCTCCCCTCTCTTGTTCTGCATTGCGGAGGACGTTCTTGCACATGCCCTCTGGTTCGCTGCAGATCACGGTACGATCTCCCCGTTCCGGGCAGGTCGCTCGCTCTGCTTCTCGACCTACCTTCTCTATGCTGATGATATTCTTGTTATGAGTCATGCCTCGACTCGTAATGCTAAGGCCATCCTGGATATCTTTCATCGCTACGGGGATTTTTTCGGTCAGATTCTCAGCCCAGGGAAGTCAAAGACTTACTTTGGCTCCTCTGTTACTCCCGCTGTTGTCCGTCGTATTTGTCAGGACTCTAATTTCTCTGTGGGCTCCCTCCCTGCCTCTTATCTCGGTGTCCCGATGTTTCACTGTAGCCCTTGTGCTACTCATCTACGAACTATCTTTGATAAGACTCTGGCTAAGTTTGTAACTTGGAAAGGTTCCTCTTTGTCTCTCACTGGTCGCATTTGCCTTGTTAACTCGGTTATTTCCTGCACCACGGTGCACTCTATGCTCATTCTTAAATTGCCGACTTTGCTAACCCGAAGACTTGAATCTGCAATTAGAAATTTTGTCTGGTCTGGCGATATTTCTAAGCGTAAGCGCTGTACTGTTAATTGGGCCCGTTGTTGTGCCCCTTGTGAAGAAGATGGCATTGGCATCCGTTCTGTCACCGTTGACAACTCCTCGTTCCTCTTCAAATTGCTAATAACTTGCTTAATAAGGATTACATGGCCTTTCTTCTTCTCCGCGAGTGCTTCCGTAAGACGACAGGTTCCCTCCGTGCTCATTTCTCCTCTACCATTTGGGGTGGCATCAGGGGTCATGTTTTTAGCATTTCGGAGAACTCCCGCTGGATTCCTGGCAGTGACTCCAGGGTTAGTTTCTGGTGGGATAATTGGCCCGGTTATTCCATCGTCTCTCGCATCGGCATTCCTGAGACCTTTAAGCCCCATTTCTCTCAGATTATTATTGATTACTTCATCTCTGGGGTTTGGCACCTCAATAAGAGCTTTCTTTTTGTGTATACGGACATCATTATCGACATCCTCCACTTTCCCATGGTCCCTCACACCGAGGATAAACGTGTTTGGTCTCTCTCTCTCTCTCCTACTGGGGACATCTCGGCCAAGATTGCGTATGCTCACCTTCATCAGAAGTTTCTTAAGGTTCGGTGGGGCAGCTTGATTTGGTCTTCTCATAATCCTGCTCAGCGCTCTATCACTGTTTGGAAGGCAATCTTAAATCGTCTCGGTGTCTTCGACGTGATCTGCAGGCGGGGGTTCATTTGTCCTTCTTTTTGCTGCTTTTTCTTTGAGCATTCTGAGTTGGTCGATCATATTCTCACAGACAGCCACTTTGCGCATCACATCTGGAGTTGGATCGAGGACTCTTTTGACATCCAGCTCCCTCTCTCAGGTGGTTTCAATAATTTTTGTGTTTTTGCTTTTGACTATCGCTTTAGTGCGCAGGTACTCTTCTTATGAAAAGCGGATTTTATCTCGGTGGTTTGGATGATCTGTCACCTCAGGTGCGATCTCATCCATAATGGAGTCCAACCTACCACCACGAAGGCCCTTATCTTGATTCGTTCGCTCATTCTCGAGTCATCTGACCTTGATCACGGCACGATGGCGAACACTGTTTCCGACCTGGTGTGTTTGAGGAAACTGGGTGTGCGTGGAAGGCCCGCGCCTCCGCCCACCCTCTCCCCTGTGACCTGGTTACCCCCCTCACCTAGTTGGATTAAGGTGAATACGGATGGCAGTGCTTTGGGCTGTCCTGGTGATTGCGTGGCGGCGGGCATCTTCCGCACTTGCCAGAGCTTTGTTAAGGGCGGTTTTCGAGATTGATTGACCAGGGTTTTGCCTTTGGGCTATCCTAGTCAAGGAATAGATGTCGTGATCTACTTCTGTATGTACGGTTTTCTTCTTTTTAATAATATTTTCACACTTTATTAAAAAAATATATATGTAGGTAATATGAATTAGTCAAATTACACTAATTAATTTGATTTTTAAAATTCATTTCTTTGATTAAGTCTATAAATTTAAAATAAAGTAGTACAACATATGTTGATAATATGAGTTAGTAGAATAAAATTATCATAAATTTAAAATAATGTAGTACAATATATGTAAGTAATATGAATTAGTCAAATTACACTAAGTGATTTTATTTTTAAAATTCATTTCTTTGATTAAGACTATAAATTTAAAATAAAGTAGTACAACATATGTAGATAATATGAATTAGTAAAATTACACTAATTGATTTGATTTTTAAAACTCATTTCTTTAATTAAGACTTGTTAAACAAATAAATAATAAATGGAAAGAAACAAGAAAAAAAACAAAAAATAAACATGATAGTAGAAAATGAGAAAAATGAGGACCAATTACACTAATTGATTTTATTTTTAAAATTAATTTCTTTAATTAAGATTTGTTAAACAAATAAATAATAAATGGGAAGAAACAAAAAAAAACAAAAACATGAGAGTAGAAAATGGGAAAAGTGAGAACCAAAGATGAACCATGTCATCCTCTTCTGAACTCAACTCAACTTTCCTATATATAGTATAGATTTAAGAGCCAACACCCTAGTCCTTAATTCCCTTAATAATTTTGTGAATTTTCTCTCAGATCTCACATAGTAGCAGCTTGCGGATACGCCCATTAACAATGCCATCATCTTCCTCTCATTTTTCTGAGTAGGACTGACAATTTCCAGCCCCATCGGACTCCGTCAACCCCTCTAAAACTCCAGCCCACACAGTCGCTGTCTTCTTCATCTACAATTTCCGGTGACGCCACACCTCCTCAGCCTCCGCTACTTATAGATCTTTCATACTCACACAAACTACATCCGACGTTCCTACCTTGATTGCGCACTTTTCCCAAATGGGTGATCCCATCCCTACAGGAGAACTTGGCACAACAGTCGTATGAGTTATTTTGTGCAAAGCCTAGTAATTATGAATCTTAAGGCCTAATCCACATGTATGTGTTTGTAAATTATATATTTATAATTACAGCCAGTCATCCTTCATTCTCGGTCTGTGGGAATCCAATATTAGAAAGGAAATTTTGAGAGAGGGTGGTATAACAGGTTCTTCTATAGAACCAGATAGGGCTCCATTATGGAGACCTATAGATGATGTGGCATTCATATAAGCTTTCTAATTATTTTTTCTTCTTTTTTTTTTCTCTCTTTTTTTTATATATGCACGGTGGGTGAATGTCATGTCATCTATGAGGCTCCATAATGGAGCCCTATCTGGTTCTATAGAAAAATTCGTGGTATAACATCCATGATAGATTAATTTGTATACTTTAATTTTGATTGATGAGGTAGAGGTGCGCAGATTCATGGAAATATAGAACTGCCAACAACTTGTTAATTAAATGGGTACACAAGAATTAGTATAAATTTTGGCAATTAGTATGAAATTAATATAGTTGGTATGAAATTTAACAATACTAGTATGGAATTTTATGGGTGTAGTATGGAATTTCATATTGTTGTTGGGAAGTGAACTGCATAATATATAGTATAAATTGAGAATTAAAAAAAAAGTTGTAATTTGGTGTGAATTCTTTGTTAATAAGATTTTGATTGTTTTTTAGTATGAGATTACATGAATTACTATGAAATTTGACAAAGTATTATGAATTTCACAATGTAGCATTGGATTTTACGATGTAGTATGAAATTCAGTATGAATTTTGCAGTGTAGTATGAAGTTTGACCGAAATTCCGAACAGTGATAGTGGTCAAATATAAAATTAATATTGGTAGTATGATATTAACATAGATTAATCTGGATTTTATTTGAAATTAAACTTCGAAAGAAGCAAAAATAAATAAAGAATATAATAATTAAGATATTAGTTAATAAGGGCAAATTTATACATTTATTTAAAAGCTTTGATTATATGGGAAATTGATAGATTGTATAGGAAGTTTATATTTTTAATGGATTATTTGGGAATAAGTTCTTGCCTAATGGATCATATGGGAGTTTTCCCTTGTTAGTGTTTGAGTTATGGTCTACATTATTAAAGACCTTGGAATTAATTAAGTTCTATTCAGTTTAGTTCAATGTTTGGGGGTTGATTGACCTACATTATAAAGGCTTTGGTATAGTGAGGGTTGATGTGAAGCATAAGAATTAATTTTATGTTTAGAAGCTTCAAATCTTATTTTGGGGTGAAGTTGGTGATTTTTGGATGCCTAGTATAGGATCACTTTATCATTATTCCATACCTTGTTCAAAGCGCCTAGCGTTACAACCTAAATAAAGACCATTGACTCACAAGCATCATGCATGTGCCTTGAGCACGGTGAAGATCTGAAGACACTTGGAAAAACTATGGGGTATGGGCATAATTAATTGGCTTGGTTTGTATACATGTCCTTATACATGAGTGGTGAGTGAAATGTTACATCATATTGTGAGGATCTTGAATGACATTGTCCTTGAATCTGGTGAAGCTTGCACGGATAATTAAGAATTCAAGAGGATTTTTCATAATTTTTGGTTGATGGTTACATGGTTTTCTTTCTTGATTATTTTCTTGGCGGTGATCCTTCGTAATTTTTTAGTGAATGTGTGTTCTAGTGTGTATTGGTCGGGACTACCAATGTTTAAGTTTGAGGGTTTGGGTCACATACAAAATTACATGTTTTAAGTGTATATTTCATAGCATTTTATACGCTTAACGTATATTCTTCATGTCATTTTCCTTATTCTTCCTATTTCTTGGAAATTATTACAATTTTGGTGTGTTTTATTTATTTTCATAACTAAAGGATAGGTTTTTGAGCCATTTTGGAACACAAGCATTGACAACCTCGATTAAGTGACCAATGGATGCACAAAGAGGGACGAGTGAAGGAAGAAAGTTGAAATTGGGAGCCAAGAATGTGAAATAATGAAGCGTTGAAGGTAGACAACATTTTCATAATTAGATCATAACTCACTCATACGGAGTTCAACTCAAATGGATCAAGAGACCAAGGGAAGCTAAGATATATATATCTACAACTTTCATGAATAAACCTAAGTGTAATTTGGCCGTTTTCAGGAAGCACACACAATTTGCTATCCAAGTTACTAATATTGTGTACAACTCGTGTAAGACACTGCAGAGACACCCGACTGACAAGTCGATCACGAAAGGCATAACACAATATTGGGGCTATACCCAACTTAAAACTTGAGTTGCAAGTTGGGTGTGATAGCGGACATACTTAAGAATTAGTTGAAATTAGGTTTTTTTTAGGGTTCTAAACCTTATAAAAGAAACCCATTCACTTACAAAGAAATATCATATCATAGAGGGGCTAAGAGGAGTACGGAAAGATGATCAAACATCACCATGGTGAGAATCCAAGATGAAGCCTTGGATTCGTGGCGATTCTATCTTTTTTGTTTTAAATTTTTTTCTAAGCATGAGTATTATGTTTAGTTCTTTTTCTTTTGTGTTAGATATATCAAGCTAATCACATTTTGATTTCTAAACTTGGTTGAGGTTGATGAATATTATTTCTTAATAATATCTTAATTAATGCTTTATTGTCTTTTGGCCAACGGAATAATATTTTTATTTAATTTGATTATTGCTTTAACTATTTTAGAGACAGATTACTAATCTATTAGTAATTACCAACGGATCAAGATTCTGTTGCTAATTACGGATATGTCCATTGGTAAATAATTTTTTTCCTTTTTTTTAATATACCAACCGAATTCTTATATGTTGGTATTTTGGCAATTTTTTTTAAAAAAATATTAAAATTACCAACTGATGAAAGTATTATGTTGGTAATATGGCCATTTTACCAACAGTTTTGTATCTGTTGGTAATGTAAATAAAATTAATATTACATCTCCCCTCCCGTTTCTCTTTCTGGGTTCATCGTTCCTCTTTCAATCAAATGAAAAATTAAACCTAATCGTTTATCTTTATGGGATCAATCTAACAAAACATTAAACCTAATCGAAAAACCCTCTCGTTTCTCTTTCATTCTCTGATTCAATCAGACGAGAAACATAATGTTTGGACCCTAATTTCTTTTATCGATTCCTTCTTCCCCATTTTTCAGAATTATTTTGTTGTAGATTTGTGTGCAGCTTGGCTACCCCATCTTGTTGTTCGATTTTTGGTGGATAATTGGATCAGCACTACTCTCTTGCTCGGCCCTCTTGTTGCACCTACTCGTAAGCTTTTTCTTGAACATTTTTGTCTAATTTCATTACATTTTGTAGTGGCAAATATGCTATTAGGATGTGAATGAACAAGTTAGTAGCTTTGTAAGTTTTTTTAGAGCTTTGATTAGTACTTGTCGAAGCTTGTCGCAACTTTTTGTTCAAGAATTTTTTTTCTTCTTTATGTATGTTTTTGTTTTTGGTTAAAGATAATAACAAGTTATTGTGAGTTTCTTATTCTTTTCCCCTCTCTAGTTTCTAATTGACATGCGGCTATATATTTGATATTTATCAGTTGGTATAGTGTTGGTATGGCACAAGTATTATTTGTTGCTTCAAGATAGGGGTCCTGGAAATACAAAGAAAGCGATGGGAAATGTTGTGTTATATTTTCCTATACTTGGTTGTTGGAAGTTTAACCAATCACACTTCTTTGTTACTCTCTATTTGCTTATGATGTTGTGTTATTATTTATATGTAATCAAGTTGTCCTTTGTAGCCTGATATGGTATGGTTTAATAATTTATGATTAAGATTTACCTGACTTATATAGATTAGAGGTGATTATGTTTACTTGGTTACCAATATGCATGATAGGGAATTGTATATCTGTTCTTGTTCACTTCAATTCCCGGTGTCAATCTCGATGTGATTGTTACATGAATTCAGAATTGCTTGATACGTGTGTTTAACATTTGGAGGAGCCTTTATCTTGCCCAAGAATTTCAAATACCACCACCGAACTTTAGCTAATCTCAAAAAGACCATTTATCTTTCAAAGTTACAAACTTTCTGAATTACAAATACCCACTGGCAATTATTTTTATTTAACTAATTGCACCTTTTGAGGGGAGTATTTATATAGCTATCACAAACTTCAAGTGGATGGGGATAAAAGTAAGGGCTGAGGTTTAGTCTACAAAAAAGCCCAAAAGTTTTTGAAAAATTAAATTTGATTTTTTTTCTTAAACTCGAGTGCAACTGTAAAGGTGTATTTGAAGTGATGTTTTCTCATGAAGGGGGGAGATGTAAGACAGAACCAAACCTGAAGGGGATTTTTGTAAATTTCAATAATTGCTGGGATATTTCCCTAATTAGACCAAACCTCAAGGGAGTTTTTGTAATTTTCCAAAAGTTGCTGGACTCTTTGTAATTAGACCAAACCTCAGTGTGTGTGTGTGTGTGTTTGTAATTACCCCTAATTGTAATGCTTACAAGGGGTATTCGATTTTGAAAGATAACTGTTTTTTTTTAATCAAGGCTAAACTATTATAATTTACTTTTAATAAATTATGTTGGTCCTATCCCCATAGCTTTACACCGTCTTTTCCTCGTCTCGTTTTCATGATCAGATTTGACAAACAAAACCCATAATGTATTATTTCTCATTTTCGTGATCAGTTTGACAAACAACATTTATTTTCGTGATCAGTTTTTATGATCTGAAGTGTGTTGCATAGGATTTTTCATTTGTATTACATTTATTTGCCTTATTATTGGGTTATTCACTTGTGATGGCTCATATTGTCTTCTTTCTGTATTAGGAAACTGTCAAGGCAGAAGTATTTGAAGAAGCATAAACAAAGTGTATTCAGTCTTATTTTAATATAAAATATTAATTGTTTGCATCAATTATTCAAACATAAATTTCTTATTCGAAAAAATGGTGTGAATGTGTTGTTTTCTTTCCATAAACAGGTTGTATTTTATCAGTTTTCAGATTAAGGAATTATGATGTGTTCGAAGAAAAACCCCTAAATTTCAAAAACTTAGGGGTTTTGTTTTAAATACCCCAAAATTCAATTTTATTTTTTGTACTATACTGAACTTTGTTCTTTATTAGATGGGCAATAAGCTTACAAAAACTAAAAAGGGTTTACCCGTTCGTGTTTTCTGGAGCTAACATTATGTGCCTTAGTTCAGAAGAATAAAACCAAATCCTTTTATCAACTATACTTTCATTCCAACTCATATACCCCAGAATACAGTTCAAAAAACCACTCTTCAATCGAATATAAAATGGAGTTACAAAATTGAATATATTAAGTTCAAAGAATTATAAAACATGGTCTTACTTTAATCACATATAGCTAACATTATGATTAGTAATTATTTGAATACACATTCTACCAATATTATTGATATATTTTGATTTAGATTCTTATTTCTATAAAAATATTGATTAAAGTAAAGTAGCAATTCAATAGGTTCGATGTATAACTAATTAGCTTGTTGTGAATAAAATTTATACAGGAACTTAAAACAATGAGTTGTGATCGTAGTTGGATGTATAAACGGTTGGAAAATGGATATCTACTACCCTCGTTTATTGAGGGACTTGAATCATTCATTAAGTTTGCTATTAATCAACCTAAATGAATGGATAGGGCGAACATTAGATGTCCATGTAAGTTAGCTAGGTGTCAAAATCGGAGATATATGAATGTGGGAAGCGTAAAAGAACACTTGTTGAGAATTCAAGTATTGTTTTACTTCTCATCCTATTATAGTATGCCCCCAAAACCCGTTTCTTCAACCGATGTTCTTTGTGTTGCATTCATTGCTATGATAGTATCAACTAAAATTGCCGGAATTTTTCTTGTTTTCAACTCCTTAGGATTGATGCCAGTTTGTAATTGTTGTCGATTTGGATCACATCTTTATTGGCATCAACAATCTGGTTTATTTCTTCCTCATTATCAGCACCATTTAATGGGTTTTTGGGTGAGACGTACTTCACCAGTGCATTACTTAGTTTTTAGATTATTAATACCTCCTTGATGTTTGTTTCGACAGTTTACAAAAAGGGTATTTGTAAAACGAAGATAAAATTATGCAGTTTTTTGTTGTATATTCCCGTACAAAGATGTTCCTACGTAATTTTGTGATATCCAGTTCAGCTCTAGTCTACCTACTAATTATTTTAGACAATTATTTTAGACCCACATGCACAACATTTTGTAATCGAAATCAGTTTTGTTTCCCGTCCGTTTTTCCTTTATAGCTTTCTTGATTATTGGTCAACAATTTTCTTTTGTATCAAGAGTACACTTGGGACCCGATATATTCACCGGAACTTGTGCATACGTTATTTTTAAAACATGCTAGTATTCATTACGCTGGAATGGTGTCGAAGGCCAAAAGTGAATTTAGATACAGTGCAGATAGACCAGCGTTTGTATCTCAAGAGACATGGATTTGTTGGTTGAGATATTGGGATGATCCAGATGTAGAGGCAAAGTCACAACACGCAATTAAGAATCGACGGAGTGATAGTTTAGGAGATGGTAGCGGTGTTTCGAAGCTTACGGGTGGATCACGCTCTGCTGTTGCCCATGCAAAAGCATATGTAAGTAGTTTAATAGCTTAAAAGTTTTTTTTCTTTTCTTTTTTTCTTTTCTTTTTCATTGAAGTGGCATGTTTTCATGCATCAAAGGCAGTGCATCAAATGAATTAAAAGCATGACGAAATCATCATAGGGGTGATTTATAATTAGACTGAACTTATGTGTATTTCTCCGTAATTATTTTGCCAATAAATTTGTGTAGACTTCGATCTTTCTTCATTTGTGCATAGAGATGATGAAAATCTTAAAATGTTATTATTCCACGACCTTTCTTGGCCGGGTCGAAGAATCTGAACTCTTCTGGCAACGATGTTTGCAACAAGGAGTTGTAACCTCCTCCAACCTTTCTTTTCTCCTCCAGAGTCAATAGTTTTCTTCCTGGAAAAGTATTAGTTGTTAAAATTGCAAAACTATCCCTAAAATTCAGCTTAATTACAGAAAACTCCAGTTATTTTTTAAAATTACAAATATATGTAACAGGGGAACAAATTATATTATGGGGATATTTTTAATCTTGAAAGCTGTTTTCTTTTTTTTTTTTTAATTAGGATAAACATCTTGCTGATTTTTGTAATTAACTCTAATATAATAAAATTAGATTGATTACCATTAAGACTGGACCTATACTTGACTGGGTCCACTGATTTGAAGTTATCAAAACTCACTTTGTGGAACATCTCCATTTCCCATGTCTTCACAATGTTTTGCACCTTGTCTTCAAGTGAACCAGCAGGCCATATCTATTATTGAAAGGTTTTTGAAGATTTGTAAGAAGAAATTAAAAAAATAAGTATTAGTAGTATATCATTTGTACTAGATATGATCATCATGTTATTTTCTACTGGTGACAGATATGGTCTCCACTTACATTAAGAAGCAATGGTACAAGTAAATAAAAATACCCTGAATTTTTTTAGAAATTGTTTTTATAGCTTATCATGTAAATCCAATGTATAATCTTTTGTTTCAAAGTTTGCCTTTTACGAAGACACAAATAAATAAATAAAAACACAAAACCTTTACAATAATGAACTCAACTTATGTGGATGGTACTAAAATTTCTCTTTACGGAAAATAAAAATATAATAATTAATAATATTCGATTGTCAATATTTCTAATTATTATTTGAGTTTATTTTAACTTGTCAATTTCTCTTACATAAATTGCAGCGAGAGGAGCATGGGAAGGACCCAACTGTGGTTGATACTTTTATTCTCACTCATATGCGAAAAGATGGGACGTATGTAGACGAGAAATCTAAGAGAATAGTTGTAAGTATATTTTATACTCTCTCATTCGTGCACAAATTATGAATAATAATCATTGATTAAAAATGTGCATAAAACTTATTTGTTACTTTGAAGGCGGATGTGGAGTCTCGTATATCTGCTGCTAAGGAGGCCGGAGAGGAGGCAAATGTGACTAAAATCTTTGTGGGTGCCATGGGTGGGGTGAAGAAGCAATGTTTGTATGGAACTGGTAGTTTGAAGCATAAGTACGTCGACTTGTGTTCTACAAGTTCTTCTTTGGTGACATCACATGTAGAGTCCGCAACACTACGAACACAAGTTGAGCAGCTCACACAACAGTTAGCAGAGAGGGATGCCAATTTGGAAGAGATGGATGCTAATTTCCAGCAGGCCTTAGAGGCGGAGCATGCTGCTCGTGCAGATATGTAGGTGAAAATGGCACAGATGATGGAGATGATGAAGAATCTCCATCAACAAGGTGGATTGCCACCTTCATAGCTATGACGATTTTCTATCTCGATTACATTATGGATATTGCTTTCATATTTTGGAGATTATGTGTGTATTTGGTGATTAATGTTTGAATATTTTGGATATCACGTGTGCTTTAGATATCGTTGTTTGGTATTTCGGGTATGATGTGATTTAGATATTGACGTGTTATTTTGAATATTGGCGTTTGGAATTTAATATATAGTTTCAGTTATCTTTTGATTCTCGGTTATTATTGTGAATTATTTGGTGTAAATTCACAATAAAAATGAAGAATTAAAAAAATAAAAAAATACATTGAAAATAATACCAACGGATTATTCCGTTAGTAAGAATATTAGTTGTGGTTGTTGGTAAAATAGCGACGAAAACTATAATTACCAACGGAAAATTATTGTTATTATTTTACCAACAGATTTATTCCGTTGGTGAGTTTTTAATTACTAATAGACTGCTTCAGTTAGTATTTACCAATGGATTAATTCCATTGGTAAATAGCGACAGATAACATTTACCAACGGAAACATTCTGTTGGTAAATAGCAACAGACTATTCCGTTGGTGAATTTCTAATTACCAACAGACTGCTTCAGTTGGTATTTACCAATAGAAATATTTCGTTGGTGAATAGCGACAGATCATCTGTTGCTAAATCTAGCGACAGAAGATTTCTGTTGGCAATCTGTTGCTAAATTTAGCGACAAGCAGTTTTCTGTTGGTAAATTTTTCCATCAAGCTATTTACCAACATATTTTTTCTCTTGGTAAACTAAATTTCCAACATAAATAATTTATTACCAACAGAAAAATCTGTTGATATTTTCCAGTTTTCTTGTAGTGTGAAAGTATAAAAGTCTTATTGGTGTTTTAAGAATTGATTTGTATGATTAGGATTCGAGAACCGGGTCGTCCACTCTACTCTTATGTTATATATACCCAACATAAGAGGGTATAAATCAAACATAGTACATCTCGTTCATGCGTGCAAGCCTGGGTCACCACATCAACCACAATAAATCAAACACCATATAGGAAAAGCTCACTTGACTCAGTCATAAGATGCCCATGCTAGGTTTCCTGCATGGCTTGGATATACCACCCTGCTTGTTCATAAACAAGGGTAGCATATCAAGTGCAAGTTGGAGCCCCTTTCACGGATTACAATTATCATCAAACCAAGATGAGTATAACATGAAGCTCGCCCGCCTGGGCATAAGCTACGGAACCCCACCTAGATTAGATTCTCCACTAATCAAGTTCAGAAACAAGGGGAGAACATTGAGCCTGTCACAAGCTAGACAAGATGGAGCCTTATCCGGTTTGTAATTATCATCAAATTAGAAGGAGTGTAATAGGGAAGCTTTCCTGGCCTAGTCATAATCTATGGAATATAGAGATCTTACCTGGCTTGGATTTATCACCAAGTCATTTCATAAATAAGGAGAGCACATATATCCAAGCCATAAGTTGCGCAAGCTGAAACTCCTTTCCTGGTTTGCAATTATCATTAAATTGGAAGGAGTGTAGCGAGGAAGCTCACCTGCCCAGTCATAACTTGTGCAAGCCAGGGACCCCACTTGGCTTGGATTCACAACAAATCTAATTCAAAAAAAGGGGGAGCATATCCAAGACAATCATAAGCTGCGCAAGTTAAAGCCCTTGCTCGGTTTGTAATTATCATCAAACTAGAAGGAGTGTAATGGGGAGGTCGCCCAGCCAGTCATAAGCTTCATAAGTAAAGGATCCTACCGGTCTTATATTTACCACCAAGCCAGTTCAAATTAAGGGGAGCATTATCTGCATCATTCGTAAGTTGTGCAAGCTTGAGCCTCTTGCCTAGTTTCTAATTATCAACAAACCAAAACGAGTATGATGAATCAGTTGCTTTGGGACATTCAATCGACTTAAGGATGAGAATTAATTATAGGATAAAAACACTTCTTTTATTAAGTAATATAAAGCTACAATTTCAATCATGAGCTTACGGGTAATACTTCTTGAGATGGCACACGTTTCATGGCCTCGACAAGGGTACATCTTGCCAATATTCTAAATCATAATCCCCTCCTTCCAAACCCATAAGTGTTTATAGGGAACTTCCTAACTATGTTCTTTTCCTTTATATTATCTAAGGCATCAACTCGTTTAAGAACCAGGTCAACAACTTGAAATCACCAATGCTTAACTTATTTATTTTAAGTTGCTTATACTTACCTCTTATATTTCTCAACTCATAGGGAGGAAATGGCTCTCTTTTCTTCTACCTGATCAAAATCTTCCCTTGTCAAGAGAGCATTTTTGTGCTCATTATAATTCAGGATGTGATGTGATTTTACTACTATTTCTATGGGGATAATGACCTCAATCTCATACACTAAACTGAAGGTTGATTCTCCCATGATGGACCAAGGTGTAGTCTTATATGACCATAATACTGAACCTAGACCATCCACAAATGCACCTACGGCATAATCCAGTCAGGCTTTCAAAATATGTGTGTAACGCCCCGATTTCAGTAAATCGAAACAGGTTTATATTATTGAGTAACTGAAGAAATCTTGGCGTCACAATAAATATCGAATTTCATAATAACAATATAAGAATATTTTAAATCTCAAAATGTCCAAATGTACGTAGCAGAGAATTTCATGACATAAATAACCAATTTACTATTAATGGAAATTGATAGCTAAAGTACCATTTGTGTCTAATTCAAATTTTACTTAAAACATAAAACAAATTTAGAAAACGTAAAACAATCATCAAGAGTTTTATTTCCTTCGTCGTCTCCCATTCACTCGATATCCTCGTTTGTACCTAAGAAAATATCGTGATTTGGGATGAGCTCAACGTACTCAATAGTTACACCGACATACCCCATGCAAAATTATACAGTCAGAAATAGCACATTTAACCATAGTATTCATAATTTTAACCTGATGACCCTTTTCCTCAATCACAGATACATTAGGTCTCTAGTTTTAATCATTGGCTATAGCACACCGGGATAAACCCGATGACTCTTTACCCCTGTCACAGACACATTAGATCTACGGCTATATTAATTTTATAAACGTAGAATTTCATGATATACATTGCACATAGATTTGAGCAAGTAGAATTTAACATAAGATAAGTCGGTGGTCCCTACCTCATAAAAGGTTGTGAGAAGTCGAGTGAAATGCACATGGTTGAATTCTATGTCCCGATTTGCTCGTCACCTAATCATTTTACAAATATACTTAATTAGTATATAAAATATACTATATACATATATTTAAAATTCATAAAAATATGATAATAATATTAAAAATAATAAGACTGGACTAAATTGCAAGTTTAATAAAAGTTCATGGGGCTGGATCGAGGTTTTCATAAATCGGAGGGCTAAAATTGAAGTTTCTGGTATGTTGGGGGTTTAATTGAAAAGGGGGCAAAATTTAGGGGGTCAATAAGAGATTTCTGGAAAAGTCTGGATTAAAAAGGGATTTTCAGCCCTCAAAGCCTCAGACTGTTTTTCTTCCCCTTTTCTTCTCCAAAATCTGAATCGGCGCAGCGCTCCAGCAAAGACGCGCGGCGGCGACCTGTAGCGGCTCCGAGTGGTGGTTTTCGGGGACTACCCGTAGAAGTAGACGGCGACGGCTAAGTGTGGCCATTTTTCTTACCCAAATTTTAGAAATCGGTCGGCCCATCTCCTTTAATTTCGGCGAACGACGGATGCGATTCGACGCGTGGGGTCATTGGGCTCTGTTCGGGCGGGTGGTTGTTGGACGCCAGTGGTCTGGGGGTGCCTCCGGTGGTTTGTCGGCTGGGGTCGAGCTTTTTGCGATGGAGGTCGGTGGTTCGGTGAGTTTGGTTTGCGGTTTTGAGAAGGGTTCGGCCTGACTCTGCCGATCGATCGCCGGCACGGTGGCAGGCATGGGGATGGTGGCTCGAAAGGTTCTTCGGCCAGTTCTCGTGGGGTTATTGTTGGGTTCCATTTTGGGCGGCGGTGGTGATGGCTGAATCGGAGTCAGTTGGGCCACGGTTGGTTGGGTTTTTAGGCTTGGGTTCGGGGTTTGAAGTGGGTTTCAGCCGGGAATTAGTCGGGGTTATTGATTTTGTGGTTTTGGGCAGGGGTGACGATTGTTGTGGTTAGAAATTGGCATCCGATTCGGTTAAGATGGCTGCCGAAAAATAGGATATAGATTGTTTTATTGTCCATTTGAAAAACTTAGAAAACAAGATGGGTTTACCTGTGAGGACCGTGTGTGCAGAAGCTGTGAAAGTTGGAGATAACTTGGGTTTTCTCTTTATATACCAAGGACAACTTATTTTTGGAAGGTTAGGGTTGGGTTTTTGGTGGGCTCGGACTATGTTGTTGGGCTTAGTTTGAAGTCCGAAAAGAATCAATCCAGTTGACGAAATAAACTCTTGATTGAATAAATTTGGTAGACGACCCAATAAAATAATAAATAATTAGATAATAAAATACTAATAAGTTATAATAGTTTTAAAAGCCGAGATGTATAATTTATTTGATAAATGAACTATTAATCGTTTAAATATATTTCATAGATTATTTAAAAACTAAAAATAGAAAATTATTTATAGCGACGAGATCGAGACTAATATTATATCTTAATGCATAATGATAAAAAAAATGAAAAAATATATATGTATTGTATGCATGGGTGTTACAACCTACCCCATTCGAAACATTTTGTCCTCAAAATCCCGCACTTACCCGAAATGCCGAAATTTGGGTACCTCACTTTGTAGTCTTCCTCCTGTTCCCAAGTGGCTTCATTCATCCCATGACGTCTCCATTGTACCTTGACCAACGCTACCTCCTTATTCCTTAATCGGTGTATCTTACGATCCAAAATCACTTCCGGAGCTTCTTCATAAGTTAAATCCTTATTAATATCCAGTTCTTCATAACTCACGATGTGGTGTGGATCGTAGACATACTTTCTTAGCATTGATACGAGGAAGACGTTGTGAATGCTCGATAAGCTTGGTTTTGGTGCAAGTTCGTAGGCCAGTTCTCCGATTCTCTTTAGAATATCAAACGGCCCTATGTATCTTGGTTTGCACTTCCCCCTTTGACTAAATCTCACTACACCTCGGACTGGCATTACTTTCAAAAACACCTTATCGCCTACTTCGAAATGCAGATCCTTCCTTCGACAGTCCGCATAAGACTTCTGTCGATCCTGCGCAGTTCTAATTCGCTCTCAGATTGTGGCGATGTGTTTAACCGTCTCCTAGACTAGTTCGGGGCCCAAAATCTTTCTCTTCCCTACTTCGTCCCAATACAGAGGAGATCTACATTATATTCCGTACAGAGCCTCGTATGGAGCCATACCAAATGTGGATTGATAACTGTTATTGTACGCAAATTCCACTAACGGTAATAAAGCTTCTTGATCGAAGAATTCTTAACACTCTAAGAAATCTCCTCCGCAATAGCACGGAGTCAATTGTAGAGCGGTAAGTTTTCCCGAGTCGTGTCTCTCGAGGATAGATATTATCGGCGGTGGGTATTTTTACTCAATCTCTTGTTAATCTCAATTAAACTAATCTACTCCTAAGAAAGCATTAAGTCATTGGTTTGGTTTGAGTTTTATGTTAAAGCTTGGGTTTAAAAGGAGACTTTAATTAAAAATGATTGGGTTTAGGGTGTTCGGTTCGTCTCCACGATCAATCAGTTTTTGCCGAGCACTTAATCCACGATTCGGGTCAATCCCAAATGTCGATCAAGTATTGGGGTCGTCAATCCCAACTCTCAACAAGCTCCGACTAATGGCTCTAAACGAACTTAGACCCTAAACCCGTAATAACTAAACTAGTTGCATCAAATACGAATTAAAGCTTGCTTGAAATTAATTAGTTGATGACATTAACTAAACTAATTAACAACCTTAAATAATTAGAACTACTAAATTCAAGAAGGCTTGAAATTAAACGAGAAGACATCATGGAGGGAAATTAAAAGCATTTGAAATTGAAATTGATTAAAAGCATTAAATTGAAAACAAAGTCAAATCACCAAAGAGGAAAGCTTCATATATCTTTCAAGAACCCAAGAGTTTGTTTAAACTAAAGAGGTAAAAAGCTTCAAACTAACATCCATGGAGTTTTGAAAGAAAACAAAGGCAAGAGGAATTGAATTGCAAGAACAACAAGACAAACTAAATCTAACAACATACCCTAAGCAAATTCAACTAACAAACACAACACATTGTCCATTCGATCGACTAGATCTCTCCGAATCGACTGGAGTACAGAAGGTTTGGCAATCTTGGGCGAAGCAGTCGATCGACTGAGTCACAGTCCGGCTCGTGAATTTTATCCCTTTTTGATAATTTATTGTCCATTCGATCGACTAGATCTCTCCGAATCGACTGGAGTACAGAAGGTTTGGCAATCTTGGGCGAAGCAGTCGATCGACTGAGTCACAGTCCGGCTCGTGAATTTTATCCCTTTTTGATAATTTTACCCCTGTGACTTTATATTTATAGGCCCATCTTTCTCCAACCTTATCCAACCCTTCCTTGGTGGAATTTGGACTTGTTCCATTTCCTCCAAGCCTTTACTCTTGCATTTCAAAACCCTAGCTATTAAATCCTTAGTTTAGTGTAGTTTAGCTAGCTTAGTAATTAGTTTAATTAGGTTAGTTTAGGTTAGCAAGTGTTGGAGAAGGTGACAATCTCCTTCACTTGTTGCTCTTTGTTGTATTGAAGATTTGGTTGCTTTTGAAGGTTTGTAATTTGGATTTGAAGCTTTTGGTGTTCAATGAAATTGGTAGTTTTCTTTTCCGTTTACTTTTATGCTTAGTTATTGATTTATTGTTCATGTTGTTGTGTTGTGTTTGTTAGTTGAATTTGCTTAGGGTATGTTGTTAGATTTAGTTTGTCTTGTTGTTCTTGCAATTCAATTCCTCTTGCCTTTGTTTTCTTTCAAAACTCCATGGATGTTGGTTTGAAGCTTTTTAGCTCTTTAGTCTAAACAAACTCTTGGGTTCTTGAAAGATATATGAAGCTTTCCTCTTTGGTGATTTGACTTTCTTTTCAATTTAATGCTTTTAATCAATTTCAATTTCAAATGCTTTTAATTTCCCTCCATGATGTCTTCTCTTTTAATTTCAAGCCTTCTTGAATTTAGTAGTTCTAATTTATTTAAGGTTGTTAATTAGTTTAGTTAATGTCATCAATTAATTAATTTCAAGCAAG
>BMAC01000738.1:221294-260670 GCA_014905375.1 Phtheirospermum japonicum | reverse complement strand
AAGTCGATCGACTAGCTCGACTGCTCCGGCTCAATTTTCTCATTTCGTTCTAAATGTCCGCCGGTTGTCGCTCCTCGTTCACGTTGTGTTCCCTTGCTTTGCTCGTTCCAATCCGAGTCGAAAGAGATGACATGAGCATGCGTGAAACCCGCTTGGTCATCCTACGGCCAAAAATACGAAAAAGGATAAAAATGTACGAAAAACTACTAAAAGCCGCACAAAAGCTATAAAAACCTAAAACTAACAAAATAGGCCAAAATGACTCCTAAAACCCGTAAATGCAAGCAAAACACACGCGAATGCGACACAAAAATGTAACAAAAATGTGTACAAAAAAGTACAAATCACTTCCCACTGACTTCCCAAGTCGAGTATGCAGGTTCTCAGCATATCCTCCATGACCTGGTTAGTTCTTTCGGTTTGACCATCTGTTTGTTGGTGATAAGTTGTGCTAAACTTCAGTTTAGTACCCAAAGCACTTGAAAGCTTTTCTAAAGTTCGAAGTGAGCCTCGTGTCTCTGTCCGACACAATCCATGTAACTTAATAATTTCCCGAATATATATTTGGGCATATTGTTCCATGTCAAGATTCATCTTGACCGGTAAAAAGTGGACCGACTTGGTCAAACGATCTACTATCACCCACACCGCCTTGTTACCTCTAGTCGATGGCGGTAAACCTACTACGAAATCCATCGAGATATGCTCCCACTTCCATTCTGGAATCTCTAGTGGTTTTAGCAAACTTGAAGGTCATTGATGTTCAGCCTTAACTCGCTGACATACTAGACACCTTCCCACAAAGGTGGCAATGTCTCTCTTCATTCTCCTCCACCAAAACACTGTCTTCAAATCCTTATACATCTTGGTACCACCAGGATGTGCATTGTAAGGAGTACAATGGGCTTCTTCAAGATCCTTAGACTCTCGTCTTTTGAAACACAAGTTCTTCCTTCATAAAATAACACTCTATCTTCTGTTAAGATAAATGGTTCCTTTCCGCACTCTCTCATTCATCTTGATTATGAAACCATCCTGAGTTTGAGTTTCCTTAATCATTTCTCTCAAATTGGTTGTACCACTAAGGATGCTAAGATCCCTTTTGTGTTCTTTGGAGGTATCAGCATTTCGATCTTCATCTTGGTGAACTCCTCAACCAACTTATCTTGTTCGGAAAGCAAACTCATAAGTCCTCCCTTACGACTCAATGCATCAGCTACCACATTCGCCTTTCCTGGATGGTAGTTAATGGTGCGGTCATAATCCTTAACCAATTCCAACCATCTTCTTTGACGCATATTCAACTCCTTCTGAGTGAACAAATACTTCAAGCTCTTATAATCGGTAAAGATCTCACACTTGCCTCCATACAAGTAGTGTCTCCAGATCTTCAAATCATGAACTACAACTGCAAGTTCTAAATCATGCGTAGGGTAGTTCGTCTTGTGCAGTTTTGAGTTGTCGTGCCTCCATACAAGTAGTGTCTACAGCCACTACCTTCCCATGTTACATCAAGACACAACTCAAACCTTCTTTCGACGCATCGCTAAAAATAACGAAGTCCTCTGTTGGGTCAGGAATTTTCAAGATGGGTACGGAAGTGAGCCTCTTCTTCAGCTCTCAAAAACTCTCATCGCACTTCGTGATCCAAACAAACTTCTCCCCTTTTTCTCGTAAGTCGATTCATTGGCACGGCTATCTTAGAAAGTCCTTCTATAAATCTTCGATAGTAACCTGCTAAACCTAGAAAGCTGTGAACTTCACTCGCATTTGTGGGGGTGGCCTATCCATTAATGGCTTCAACCTTAGATGGATCCCCTTCTATCCCTTGAGCAGTGATGATGTGACCAAGGAACACTACCCGATCCATCCAAAACTCACACTTACTGAACTTCGCATATAACTTCTCCTTGCGAAGTGTTCCCAACACTATTCGTAAGTGTTCTTCGTGCTCTTCTTGGTTCTTCAAATAAATCAAGATGTCATCGATGAAGACTATGACAAACTTATCCAAGTAGGGGTGGGAAACCCTATTCATCAAGTCCATGAATATTTCTGGAGCATTGCTTAGCCCAAAAGGCATCACAACGAACTCGTAGTGTCCATATCTCGTTCTAAAAGTGGTCTTAAGAATGTCACTCTCTTTGATCTTCAATTGATGATACCCCAACCTTAAGTCAATCTTAGAGAAGACACTTGATCCATTTAATTGATCGAATAGTCTTCAATTCGAGGTAACGGTTACTTGTTCTTTATTTTGAGTCGATTAAGTTCTCAATAATCGATACACATTCTCATTGACCCATCTTTCTTCTTAAAAAGAGGATCAGTGCTCCCTACAGTGAAAAACTCGGTCGGACAAAACCTATATCCAATAACTCTTGGATTTGTGCATTTAGTTCTTCTAGTTCCTTCAGTGCCATTTTGTAAGGTGCCTTTGAGATAGATGCTGCCCCTGGTGTCAATTCAATTGTGAACTCGACTTGATGACTGGGTGGTAATTCGGGTAACTCTTCTGGAAAGACGTCCTCAAAATCTCGAACGATGGGCACTTCGAGCGGCGTCACCTCTACCACTGGGTTGCTAAACAAATTCACTAGAAAACCTTGGCATCCCTCTTTTTTCAATAGCTTCATGGCCTTCATTGTTGTTTATCACTTGTGGCACCGTCTGAGTCTTAGCTCCATAGAGCTTGATCTCTTCACCTTCAAGGAGTTTGAAAGTTATTTCTCTTTCTTGACATTTTATCTTCGCTTGATAATTCGTGAGCCAGTTCATTCCTAACATCAAGTCAAAATCTTTCATTTCGATCACATACAAGTCAGCCTCGAGATTCTTTCCTCCTACATCCATCTTCACTCCCTTATCCATCAAGTTTGTGATCATCATGTTTCCGGATGGTAAATGAACTTCTAAGGGGTCCTCTACTCTGCTCCTAACTTCAGATAAATTATGAAATTTCTTCGATACAAAAGAGTGCGAAGCACCCATAACAAAGGGAAAAAAGCAAGAATTCCTGAGATGGTTAACATATAACTCCAGGATTCTCTTCAGCTTCATTACGTGTCATGGTATACATTCGAGTATTTCCTCCAATAACCGGTCCTGGCCTTGGCACTCCACTGTCTTGTTGCCTTTGTTCGAACACGGGGCATAAAGGCGTTGCATGCCCACTCTGACGGCAGCGGTAACATTTTCCTTGCCCTAGAAGGCACTCCCTCTTGTCCACCAAAGTTGTGGGTCTATGCTTCACTTCATCTACTCCAAGACTTGACTCTACGTCCTGAGATCTTTTAACCATTTCCGCGTATGGAAGGTCGTCTTGTGCTGATAAGATACCAGCTAGTTGGGACCTCAAGCCTCTCTTGAACCTCAACGATTTCTTCAAATCAGTGTCCACCAGGTGCGTAGCAAAACGGCTCAACTGGTTAAACCTTCTCTCGTACTCAGTGACCATCAAGCTCCCTTGTTTAAGATTTAGGAACTCGGTCTTCTTTTAGTCGCGATAAGAGCGCGGGAAGAACTTATCCATGACCACCGTCTTAAACTTGTTCCAAGTGAAAGCATCTCGTTCTGCCTCCAAATAGGTCCTCCAATAACCTTTCCACCAGTGATCAGCACTTCGGTTAGCTGAAAAGTGGCACGCATGACCTTCTGCACGTCGTCAAAAGCTATCATCCGAAAAATTCTCTCTAGTGATCGAAACCACTCTTCCACTGCATCGAATCCATCTCTCCCATTGAAGGTGGGCGGTCGGTAGAGGCGGAACTGCTCCACTGCTCTTGAGTTATTGCCTCCATTCCCCAAACCGTTATCATGGAGATGTTGGAAAAAATTGGTGAAGATTGTGTCCATAGCCTCAACGGTTGTTTGGTCCAAATGGGTTGGGTTTTCATCATTAACCCTATTCCCGCTTCTTCTTCCTCGATTGACGCCATATCCTAATGCCATCAAAATGTTTACTTGATTTATTTACGAGGTATAACTCTCAATATACATCGTAAGATTGCATTTTCTTGCGAAGAGCCGCAAAAGATGTTTGGTCAACAAAAGTGATCCCACCGTATCTACCTTTGAAAAGTCATAACTTATGAAATCCTCCATTCCTTGGAGAGCAATAAGACCAATGATCAACAAATATACCCAATAGAATGCGATCATGAAATAACATGGAATTAAGTAAATAATTGAATACTTGCAATGAATTTTTGTACCTTGAGGATATCGACGAATGTTCAACGAGGAGGAATGAAAATTATTAAATAATTCAAATCTTTATTTTATAAACTTTTTTTTCACAAACAGGTCGAGTCTACAGAAGCAAACAAAACTATGGCTTTAATACCATCTTTGTAACGCCCCGATTTCGGTAAATCAAAATAGGTTTATAATTTTGAGTAATTGAAGAAATCATGGCATCACAATAAATATCCGATTTCATAATAACCATATAAAAATATTTTAAATCTCAAAATGTCCAAATGTACACAGCGGAACATTTCATAACAGAAATAACCAATTTACTATCAATGGAAATTGATAGCTAAAGTACAATTTGTGTCTAATTCTACTTTTACTTAAAACATAAAACAAGTTTAGAAAACATAAAACAATCATCAAGAGTTATATTTCCTTTCTCGTCTCCCATTCACTCGATATCCTCGTTTGTACCTGGAAAAAAATATATATTGTTGATTTGGGATGAGCCCAACGTACTTAATAGTTACATCGACATACCTCATGCAGAATTATACAACTCGAAAATAACACATTCAACCATAGAATTCATAATTTTAACCTGGAAGATAAGTTGATTGCAGCTAAAATGCGTCGGGATAAACCCGATGACCCTTTTTCCCGGTCTTTGGTTTTAATCATTGGCTATAGCACACCGGGATAAACCCGATGACCATTTTCCCCGGTCACAGACACATTAGGTCTACGGCTATATTAATTTTATAAACGTAGAGTTTCATGATATACATTGCACATAGATTTGAGCAAGTAAACTTTAACATAAGACGAGTCAGTGGTCCCTACCTCATAAAAAGTTGTGGGAAGTCGAGTGAAATGCACGTGGTTGAGTCCTATGTTCCATTTTGCTCGTCACCTAATCATTTTACAAATATACTTAATTAGTATATATTTAATTAATTTTAAAGTATTACTATATACATATATTTAAAATTCATAAAACTATGATAATAATTTTAAAAATAATAAGACTGAACTGAATTGCAAGTTCAATAAAAGTTATTGGGGCTGGATCAAGGTTTTCACAAATCGGAGGGCTGAAAGTGAAGTTTTTTGGTAAGTTGGGGGTTTAATTGAAAAGGTAGCAAAAGTTGGGGGGTCAATGTGAGATTTTTGGAAAATGTTGGGTATAAAATGGGATTTTCAGCCCTCAAAGCCCCAGAACCCATTTTTCTTCCCCCTTTCTTCTCCAAAATCCGAATCGGCGCAGCACTCCGGCAAAGACGCGCGGCAGCGACCTGTAGTGGCTCCGAGTGGTGGTTTCCGGTGACTACCCGCAGCGGTAAACAGCGACGGCCAAGTGTGACGTGCTTTCTTCCCCAAATTTCAGAAATCGGCCAGCCCATCTCCTTCAATTTCGGCGAACGACAGCTGCAATTTGACGCGTGGGGCCGTTTGACCTAATGTGGTCTGGGGGTGCCTCCGGTAATTTGCCAGCTGGGGTTCAGCCGTTTGCGATGGAGGGTGGTGGTTCAGTGAGTTTGGGCTGCGGGTTTGAGAATGGTTTGGCCTAACTCGGCCGATCGATCGGCGGCACGGTGGCAAGCGTGGGAATGGTGACTCGGCCGGTTCTCGTGGGGTTATTGTTGGGTTCAGTTTTAGGCGGCGGTGGTGATGGCTGATTTTTTGGGGTTAGTGATTTCGGGCAGGGGTGACGGTTGTTGTGGTTAGAAATCGGTAGTCGATCCGGTTACAATGGTTGCCGGAAAATAGGATTTAGATTGTTTTTCTGTCCCTTTGAAAAACTTAGAACACAAGATGGGTTTACCTGTGGCGGCCGTGTATGCAGAAGCTGTGAAAGGTTGAGATAACTTGGGTTTTCTCTTTATATACCAAGTACAACTTATTTTTGGAAGGTTAGGGTTGGAGTTTTGGTGGGCACGGGCTATGTTGTTGGGCTTAGTTTGATGTCCGAAAAGAATCGATGCAATTGACGAATTTAAGTATTAATTGAATAAATTTTGTAGACAATCCAATAAAATAATAAATAATTAAATAATAAAATACTAATAAGTTATAATAGTTTTAAAAGTCGAGATGTATAATTTATTTGATAAACGAACTATTAATCGTTTAAATAGAATATCATAGATTATTTAAAAACTAAAAATAGAAAATTATTTATACCGACGATTTTGGAACTAAAATTATATTTTAATGCATAATGATAAAAAAAAAAAATATATGTATTAGATGCACGTGTGTTACAATGTGTTAAAATTTGATTAGTAACTTTGACCTACCCTTTCGCTTGAGAATGAGCAATCGAAGTCAATCCTTGTGTTATCTTTGATTCCCCACACCATGTTTAGATCATTTTCCATTGAGTTGCGACAACATATATTTGATAATAAGAATTTTATGATTTAAGGCTTGGCGATTGAATTTAATGCTTTGGATCCTACCCACTTCATAAGTATCATTGAATCTAACTGCTACGATTAACACTTTTCGTTGTCCACTAGCCTCTTCATAAAGTATCATTGAATCTAACTGCTACGACTAACACTTTTCGTTGTCTACTAGCCTCTAGAAAGGGATCCACCAAGTCCACACCCCACTCATCAAAGGCATAAGGAGAACTCAATGTTGTTTAATCTCGGTCCAGCGGAGGACCTTGGTATTGCTGCTTTTTAGATCACGGTCTGCTTTTTTTTTTTTTAATAAGTTTGGTCAAGTGATTGGAAAGTAGAAGATAAATCTCAAATAACTTGAGAGGTATAGGGTTCGAACCCTTGTCAACACCCTTATAAAGGGTTAGTGATACCACTTGAGCTACAAGCTCGTGGTTAGATCACGGTCTGCTTGTTGCAGCTTCTTTTTACTTTTAGACAACTTGTGGCTTTTAGCGTTTCTTATCGTTATGTTCTGTTCCTTCTACTACTGGCTTGGGAGGGTACTCTTTCCTTTGTGGGTTTACCTCAGGAGGTTTTAATGAGACCTGAACAGATGCCTTTGGTAAGGGAATAGACGTCGTGATTTGTATTTGTATAAACGGTTTTCTCTTTTTTTAATAATAATTTCACACTTTATTAAAAAAAACTCAATATTGTCATATATTCAGTAGGAATGTGTATGTGGGGTTCATATATCTAACACTTCCTACAATGTCGAACTATTTCTATCGTGTCTTTCTTCATGCTCAGCTAAAAAGAATTTGCTCTTAGGGCCTTAATCCCATAGATCGACTCTTGGTATGATCTCCACAATCCCCCTCGTATATCTTTTATAGCACGATTTATGTTTCCTCCTTTGTCAAACATCGGAGGTAAGGGCATGTATACAAGTGCTTATACAGAACCCCATAAATTAGGGGGAACCGTACCTATTTTATTGGTGAGCTTGGCGGCTACCTACTTGTCTACATCGTCACTGCTAAATATGCCCTCAGGTTGGATCTCTAATACTCTTTCTCCTCAATAAACATTACTTTTTGCTTCGCACTACTGCTCCACAGACCTATCTACATACACAACAAAAAAAATAGCGAAATATCGAAAAACCGAGGGAAACATCCTTGGTAAAAAATTTCAAGGGAATTTTGTCCTCGGTAAAAGTTTTCGAGGGGATTATCGAATGTTCCTTTCTTCGGTAAATACCATCGGAAAAACCAAAGGAAAGTCTTCCTCGGTTACCCCTCAGAAAAATTGAGGGGAAAAATACTCTCGAAAAAACCAAGGGAAAACCGAGGGATATTTGCCCCTCGAAAAACCGAGGGTTACTATCCCCTCGATTTTTTGGAAAGTATTAAAAAAATAATATTTTCAAAAATGAGGAAATTTTCGAGGGATTCCTACCCTCGATTTTTCCAAGGGGAATTCCCCTAGGTTTTTTCTTTTTAAAAAAAATGTTTTTAAATATTAGTTTTAATTTCTTTTTATTTATTAAAATACCCCAAAAACTTTTTTAAAAAATCATTAATGAACATACAAATAAATAAATCAATTGTTATAAAAATATTTTGAAATTTATAATTATTACATTTGTTCAACAAAAGTGTTTAGTAACAAAGTTTATAAAAATATAAAATTGTCCTATGACGGGGGAGGCTGGGCCAGGGGGTACTTCTGCAAACGAGCTAACAACTCGGCCATCTGGGCGTTCACCTACGCCTGAAATGCCTCCTACTACTGGTGGTGCTGCTCACGTAGTCGCTCTGACTCGGTGTATTGCTGCTCCATCGTCTCCTGAGTTCGTCTCGTGGCCTCTAACTCTCCCTCTACGCCTGGAGCTGCACCTCGAGCTGTCTCACATGGGTCCTATCATGCTGGAAGGATGAGGAAGAAGAGATGCCTTTGAAAAAACCCTTCGCAGCAACCACCACCTTCCCGAACGAGCCGGTGCTGTAGTATCGACCCTTAATCGACTCAACGACGTCGAGAAAAACCCGGTCAGGGTCATCCTCGCTATCCGGATCCTGGGAAGACGCACGTACCTCCTCCAGATGTCGCTCGTTCTCCTCCTGAAATATAAATCGTAAGTAAATTCTACATTAAAACCAAAGAACAAGTAAAAAATAAGAAAGAGACTCACATTAGTATTACTAGATCTCGCATCGATCCACGTGTTGTCGTCCTTCCTGTGCGTATGTACAAAAACTTTGTACGTTTTAGTCGGCGCACCCGTCTCCTGCTCCGGATCCAAATAAAGTTTTCAAATAATTAACATTAAAAATAAACAAATAAATAATATATTATATTCTAAAATCACTTACGATATCCAGAGCATAATCACCGTAGATCTAGACCCCCCCTATGCTTCGACATCCCAGTACCCGGACCAGCAAGCTCGCTCCTCCTGTTTCGGCTGCACTGCTCGGATTTCTCCTTGTTCTCGGGCTTATCCCACTCAACGTTCCAAGCCTTAGTTGAAATGCATTATATATAAGATGATATAAATTGCCTATAATTGATAAAAAATTCTAATGTAATAAGAAAACATATAACAGAATCATTTACCTCCAGACCTCCTCGGTAACGCATGTTGGTAGCTGACCACCATGAGAATTATAATGCTGCTCATACTCGTTCAAACGCTTCCCATACTTTTCCCCCATCGTTACTTTAAATGCTTCATGTATCTGCTCTATAGTATACTCATCCGTGTCCCAATAACAAATATCTTACAAAATAAAATAATAATAAAAATTCAATTGATATATGATTCTCAAGTTACAGTAAAGATTAATAAATTTGGATATAAAATAATAATTACCTGAAACATGTCCCACCATAATCGATGAGTCTCCTTAGGGACTGCCTTATAGCACCACCCGGCGGGATGGAGCTCCTTCTCCATAATCTCCCAAAGTATATTGGTCAGCTTGACCTCTCTGCTATGTAGCCTGTAATTGTGTTTGTGGTTACAAATATAATTTAATAATAACGATAATTAAAATTTTAATATTATTAATTGACTTACTTCTTTCCGACGATATAAACAAGAACTCCACTCCGTGGTGGGACCAACTGCCATCGTGATGTACCCGCATCGGACGGTGTCGGTGTCAGTGTGCTGGTATCCACTATCGGCGTTGAATTATCAGTACAAATGCCTATGTAATCGTCATCGTAATCAGCTAAATGATTAGCCGACACCATATTCGATCGACCTAGGCTGCTGGATCCACGACCTCTCGGCATCTGAAAAAATTATCAAATAATACGAGCATTTTACAAAATACTAGTATATATTATATATCAACCATTTTAAATTCCAAAAATAAAATAAATTAGTTAAACAAAAAAGAGTGTTTTAAAATATAGTAATTTATATATATTTCAACCAAACTAATTATATGATCCGACACTTTCACTATTAAAGTTATCACCAAACTCATCTTCGTTAGTGTCTCTGTATCTTGATCGGTGAGTAACTCTTCTTCTACATCATCATTTATCTCGTCACCAAGATCAATCCACATCATTATCATTGGGGTCATGCAACTGGAAATCGACATCGTACAGTTGAATTGGATTGCGTGTATCTACAACTTCCTCTTGAAATGATTGCTCTGGTAGAGTCTCGATAAACTCAACATTTGATCTCGCCTTGATTTTACACGTTGCCCACCAGCCCAACTTATCTCTTTTCAAACTTAGGTACGCACAATAGTGTACTTTTACAGCTTAGGAAGCAAGTACGAAAGGTTCATATCAATTGAACCTACGCTTATGATTGATATCGACAAGCCTATAATGAACTTTTTTGCCTGTAGAAGTTGGATCAAATCATACTCGGTTGCCCCATAGTTTGACCCTTTAATGCATACTCCACTGCTCGATGCTTTGTTCGATCCGTGCTCTGTTGTGTGAAATCTATAACCATTTATCTTAAATCTGGTATACGTTTTTACACATCTTGATGGACCCTCAACTAGTCTCCTAATGTTCACGTCGATCACATTGTTTGAACGATCTCTAGCCTATGACATTGAAGAATTATTTTTAATTTAGGAAATATATTAGATAAATACATACGGTAATTATATGATATTCATCTCGGTATCAAACATCTTACGTAATGTTTCAACCAATTGGAAATTTTATTTTCCATTTTTTCGTTGAGCCTATCATCGGTAATGTTTGGTTGGAGACGTTGAATGCTCTTCGTGTAAATACTACATTATTCTTTAGACAATTGAGTAAAAAAGTATTAGTACATACATACATACATACATACATACATACATATATATATATATATATATATATACACATTTACAGTATAATTTGAAAAGAGTATTCGTACCTATGATATTCTTGGACCTCCTCACAATTTAGCAACACGTATATCCTTGCGGCGTTATATCCTGATTCGGTTAGGAGTCTTTTTTTTTTGTACCAAATGTCTCCCCATATTTCTTAAACACTGAGGAAATTTCATAAGCGTCATCCACATCATTCTAACCGTCATCATTTCTAGGTAAATTTGTTCTTTTAGTTGAAACGTGATCTTCAAAATAGTACGAACTAAAAGTTGATGCCTCATCGACCAGATATGCATTTGCTATCGACCCTTCGACACTCGCCTTATTTTTCACGCTCTTCTTTAGTTTGCGAAGATACCTCTCGAATGGGTACATCCATCTATACTGCACTGGGCCAGTAACTCTCGCTTCATACGCAAGATGAATGGGCAGATGCTCCATCGAGTAAAATAACCTTGGAGGGAAGATCAGTTCCAGTTGACACAATATTAATGGGATGTCACGTCTAGACGACTCCTTTTTTCAGTGCGAATGACTGTTGACGTGAGATCCTTGAAAAACATGCTCAACTCGGTTAGAGCCTTCCACACATTTGGAAGAAGCAGTTCATGAAAGGATATTGGTATCAACTTTTGCATGAATACATGACAATCATGACTCTTCATCCCGATCAAATGCGATTCGTTCTTGTTAACGCAATGCCCCAAATTTAATGCGTACCCATCTGGAAATTGAAGGGGTTTGACCCAATCGCGAATCTCGGCTTTCGACGGATTATCAAGTGTGTAACAGGCTTTAGGACACTTTCCCGATCCGTTTGGCTCCAGCTCTGAACGATTACAATACTCATTCAACTCTTCCCTTTATTTATACGTGTCCTTGGTCTTCCTTTGACATTCATCACCGTGTTAAAAATATTGTCAAACACATTTTTCTCGATGTTCATAACATCTAAATTGTGGCAGACTAGATTTGTCCTCCAATATGGCAAATTCCAAAAGATGCTTCGTTTTCTCCAACCAGACGTTCTAGATATTTACGCATCAACGAGTGTTGCATCCAATTCAGTGACTTTCAGAAGCCCCATATTTCTATCTTTGCCAAAACTTATATCCCTAAGCGGACTTCCGGCGGTGGAGTCTCAATAGATCTTCTTTTTTGAAAGCGTCATTTATCCTTTCAAAAACATTGATCGCATTCAAGGAATTTCCGGTGATTGTCAAACCACGATTGCTTCCCGCTGCATTTAAGAGTGAAGGCGTCTGATCATTCCATACAGTAAGGACAAGCTGTTCGACCGGCCGTACTCCATCTGGACAACATAGAATACGCAGAAAAATTGCTAATTGTTCACATAAGGGCTGCTCGCAATTGAAATTTTTTTTCTTAGATATATCATACGGTGGAGCCCCAACCATCCACAACTGATTTAATTTGGCGATTAGAGGTTTCAGAAACACATCGAGTTTGTCTTTCGGATTCTTTGGCCCTAGTACAAGAACGCTGAGAAACATGAACTTCTCTTTCATGCACATCCACGGAGGCAAGATGTAGTGTGTAACTATGACGGGCCACGATGAATATTGTGCGCAAAAACTTCCAAATGGTTGAAAACCATCTTTACAAAGACTCAATCTCACATTTCGAGTTTCAGCCGCAAAACCTAGATGAGTCTGGTTGAAATGTTTCCAAGCTTCTCAGTTGGATGGGTGGCGCATAACATTATCTTCAACCACGTGTTCAGCATGCCACCTCATATCTTTTGTTGTAGCATCAGATGCGTGCAACCTCTGCAAACGAGGAGTTAATGGAAAATAGTACATCTTCTTGTACGTGACATGAACCTTCTGTCATTTTGTTTTGCCTTTATGAACGGGTTTAAACCGAGGCTCATTGCAGAATTTGTGGGTTCTACAATCAGAATCGTATCTCCAGTAGATCATATAATTATTCTTTCAGCAGTCTATCTTCTCGACTGGTAAGTCCATAGCCTTTAGCAACTTCTTACTGTGTAGAAGTTATCGGGTACGAGATTGTCCTTCGGTACAATATCCTTGATTAATTCACTCAATTGATCATAACACTTCTGAGACATGTGATTCTCTGACTTAAAATTCATGAGACAGGAAACTAATGACAACTGAGTATGTCCCTCGCACCTCGGATTGAATGGCTAATTTCCAGCTTTAAACATGTCGTTAAACTTTTGAGCCTCAGGGTTCGGCGACTCTTCCATATCGGCAACCACGTCAAAATCGGGACCAGCCGCATCTTGAACCATATTAATGTACGCGTTTGATGATTCTTCAGAAGGGATGTAAGAAGGTCCTCCAGCATGAAAATCGTGTTGGCGTCCAGAGGTGGTGGGTCGGCTTTCTCCGTGGTAAAATCCATCTATAGTAATTCGGCTCAAACCCGTGTCTAACCAAGTGGTACTTAATCTCATCGATGTCGAAAAACCTATTATTCCTACATCTACTATGATTACAAGGACATTTCAGACTCTGTCCATCCTTATGAGCGGAATGTGCTTGAGCGAATTCAATAAATCTCACGACTCCATCCACGAGTTGTGAGGATAAATAGTCGTTGTTGATTCGCTTATACATCCAACTATGATCGGAACTCATCCTAACATTATACGATTGTTATATTGATTTATCAAAAATTGGGCAACATGAGGTAACTAGAAAATGATTGAATTTTTGGTAAGGGGCCTATCACATTCGAAAACGTGATATTCGAGTAATGCAACATCTTAGTATATGAATTTCTGTTGACTAAAAATTCCGGAAGCATCTCCCTTTAGTTCTCTAAGTACACATATATTGCAGTGCACCCGAGAACAAAAGAGAGATACTGAACCAAAATATTTATAATCAACAAAAAAAACATATAGATAAGATAAGCCATATTACAATCACGCTCTCAAACTGTCTAAATAAGTGGACAATTCGGGATTTAGTATCGAATTCTCTATTCGATACTACATCATAAACGAGTCTAAGGTATATTGTTTGAGATAGATAGAAAGATTATATTGTGGATCAATAAATCACGGTCGGTGTCGTAAACCACGTCATCAGAGACGTATATATAAACCAATAAATCATCACAACATGTAAAAAATATCTACAAAATAGCATGTTAAACACAACAACCACGTACCGATCACCACGGTATTTCAAAACCACCATCGCCAACAATTTAAAATATTTTAAAACCACCATCATTTTTTAAAATAGTTTTGAAAACTGTTATTGGAGGGGCGAAACCTCTCTGTCGGCACCGTACACCACGTCATCACCAAAGTCTTCCCAAACCAATCACAACATCAATCAATCACAATTAAACCATAACATACATTAAATGAACATAACCGATCACCACAGCATTTAAAACCCACAATCGCATACACTTTAAAAGATAATTGTATAATTGAATTCTTAATGAACACTAACGAATCCTAATTGAATAATTAAACCATATTTGAACTAACTATATATTTATTCCTAAATTGAACCCTAACTATATAATTATTCCTAAACTAAACCCTAATTATATAATTATTCCTAAACTGAACCCTAATTATATAATTATTCCTAAATTGAACCCTAATTATATAATTATTCCTAAATTGAACCCTAATTATATAATTATTCCTAAATTGAACCCTAATTGTATAATTATTCCTAAATTGGACCCTAATTATATAATTATTCCTAAATTGAACCCTAATTATATAATTATTCATAAATTGAACTCTAATTATATAATTATTCCTAAATTAAACCCTAATTATATAATTATTCCTAAATTGAACCCTTATTATATAATTATTCCTAAATTGAACTCTAATTATATAATTAACCCTAGATTGAACCCTAATTATATAATTATCCCTAAACTGAACCCTAATTATATAATCATTCCTAAATTGAACTCTAATTATAAACTAAACCCTGAAACAAATCTTAAATTCAACCCCAATTATAAATTAAACCCTAAAACTAATTCTAAAATTAACCCTAATGTAATTCGATTATACATAATTGAAATTTAATTGACCCTTAAACACTAACTAAACCCTAATTATATAATTAACCACTAGTTGAACACTAATTAGAATATAAACTCCAAATCAAATCCTAATTATATAATTAACAAATAACTAAATCTTAGTTTAATTACAACAAATATAAGTAAAACCAAGATAAAATATATTAATTAATTCCAATCAAAATTGAAAAAAAATATGAAACACATACCTTGCGACGGGCTGGAGGAGGATGGCAGCGGCGAGGTTGGAGACAGGTTGGAGGAGGACAGGCGCGGCGAGGGGCAGCGGCGGTGGAGGCATAGGCTGGAGCGGCGATGGAGGCGGTGGCTTCAGGTGCTGGTGGATGGCGAGCATTGGTGGACGGCGACGGCAGGCGCTGGTGGACAGCGGAGACGGGGACAGAGAAGCGACGACAGATCTTCTCTCTCTCAAGGCTTTCTTTTTGTTTTGCAGCATACTAGGCAAGAGTGCCCGCTGTTGTTTTTTAGGTTTGGGACCGAGGACTACGGGCCCCTCGGTAATCCCTAGATTTTTTTGAAATTTTTTACGATTTTTTTAAATTAGAAAATCGAGGGGATGGTTTTGCCCTCAGATAAAACCAAGGGGAATTAAATCCCCTCAGGGTTTTTCGGAAAACCGAGGGGACTAAATTTCCCTCAATTTTTTCTGAGGGGATTTCCTTCCCCTCGATTTTTTTAAAGTAAATTAAAAAATAAAAAAAAATAGAAGACACGTATTTAACGATCAACACCCGATCGTCGTGGTTCCATGACATCGAGACGCACCCCGTGCCACCCCGTGCATAAATTGATAGGATTAGTTTCTATTTTAAAAAAATTTCTATTTTTTTGAGTTTTTATCGATTTTTTATTTTAATTCAAGTTAAAATAGAAAATACGTATTCAACGATCGACACCCGATCCTCGTGGTTTCATGACATCGAGACGCACCCCATGCCACCCCGTCTGTAAAATGATAGGATTTATTTTTATGTTTAAGATTTTTCTATTTTTTTATTTCCTTTTAATCTTTTATTTAAAATTGAAAAAAATAGAAAACACGTATTTAAAGATCGACACCCGATCCTCGTGGTTCCCTAAAAATCGACACGCACCCCGTTCCACCCTATACATAAATTGATAGAATTTGTTTTTATTTTTACAAATTTTCTATTGAATCAAAAAAAAAATTGATTTTTTATTTAAAATAAAAAAAATAAAAAATGCGTATTTAACGATCGACACCCGATCCTCGTGGTTCCATAACATCGAGACGCACCCCTTGCCGCCTTCACAAAATCACTACGCTTCGCCACTTTGCGTTTCCAACCGAACAAGTTGATCGGTCGATCATATCTTGGTTATTGGTCGAATTACACGACACGTGTAAATATGCACATTCTCGTTGATAATTTTCAATCGAAATCAGATCAAAACCACCCCACGTGTCTACAATGATAGGATTTGTCTTACTTTTACGATTTCTCTATTTTTTTTATTTTTTTATTTTTTAATTAATTTTACAAAATCGAGGGGAAGGAAATCCCCTCGGAAAAAACTGAGGGGACTAAATTGCCCTCAGTTTTTTCCTAGGGGATTTTCGTCACTTCGGTTTTTTAAAATTAAATAAAAAAATAAAAAAAAATAGAAAATGCGTATTTAACGATCGACACCCGATTCTCGTAGTTCCATGACATCAAGACGCACCCCATGCGTAAAATGATCGGATTTATTTTTATTTTTATGATTTTTCTATTTTTTCAGAAATCGAAAAAAATAGAAATCGCATATTTAACGATCGACATCCGATCCTCGTGATTCCATGATATCGAGACGCACCCTGCGTGTAATTTATAGGATTTATTTTCATTTTTAGAAATTTTCTATTTTTTTGGATTTTTTAAAAATCTTTTACTTATAATCGAAAAAAATAGAAAATGCGTATTTAACGATCGACACCCGATCCTCGTGATTCCATGACATCGAGACGCACCCCTGGACGCCTTCACAAAATCACGCCGCTTTTGCGTTTCCAACCGAACAAGTTGATCGATCAATCATATCTTGGTTGTTGGTCGAATTACACGGCATGTGTAAATATGCACATGATCGTTGATATATTTCCATCAAAATCGGTCAAAACCACTCCACGTGTCTACAATGATAGGATTTGTTTTATATTCACAATTTTTTCTATTGTTTTCTATTTTTTTCAATGTTTTAATTAATTTTAAAAAATCGAGGGAAAGGAAATCCCCCCGGAAAAAAACAGAGGGGACTAAATTGTCGTCGGTTCTTTCCGAGGGGATTTCCGTCTCCACGGTTTTTTAAAATTAATTAAAAAAATAAAAAATAGAAAAACAATAGAAAACGTGTATTTAACGTTTGACACCCGATCCTCGTGATTCCATTACATCGAGACGCACCCCGTGATACCCCGTGTGTAAATTGATAGGATTTGTTTAAATATTTACAAAATTTCTATTTTTTTTAATTGCTTTTGATTTTTTTTTCAAAAATCGAAAAAAATAGAAAATGTGTATTTAACGATCGACATCCAATCCTCATGGTTCCATGACATCGAGACGCACGCCGTGCACAAATTTATAGGATTTATTTTTATTTTTACAAATTTTTTATTTTTTTAATTTATTTTAAATCTTTTATTTTAAATCGAAAAAAAATAGAAAACGCGTATTTAACGATCGACACCCGATCCTCGTGGTTCCAAAATATCGAGGCGTACCCCCATGACGCCTTCAAAAAACATGACGCTTCATGTTTCCAACCGAACAAGTTGATCGATCGATCGTATCTTGGTCATTGGTCGAATTACACGACACGTGTAAATACGCACATACTCGTTGTTATTTCTCAATCGAAATCGGATCAAAACCACCCCACATGTTTACAATGATAGGGTTTGTTTTATTTTTATGATTTTTCAATTTTTTTGATTTTTTAATTAATTTTAAAAAAAACAAGGGAAAGTAAATCCCCCCGGAATAAACCGAGGGGACTAAATTGCCCTCGGTTTTTTCCGAGGGGATTTCCAACCCCTCGGTTTTTTAAAATTAATTAAAAAATTGAAAAATATCAAAGAAAAAATAGAAAATGTATATTTAACAATCGACACCCGATCCTCGTCGTTCCATGACATCGAGATGCACCCCGTACCACCCTGTGCGTAATTTATAGGATTTGTTTTTATTTTTACAAAAAAAAAATTGATTTTTTATTTAAAATCGAAATAAAAATAGAAAACGCGTATTCAACGATCGACACCCAATCTTCGTGGTTCCATGATATCGAGACACACCCCGTGCGTAAAATGATAGGAATTTTTTTTTTTTTTTACGATTTTTATTTAAAATTAAAAAAATTAGAAAATGCATATTTAATGATCGACACCCGACCGTCGTGGTTCCTTGACATCGAGACGCACTCCGTGCCACCCCGTGTGTAAATTTATTGGATTTGTTTTATTTTTACAAGTTTTCTGTTTTTTCAAAAAAAATCGATTTTTTATTTAAAATCGAAAAAATCATAGAAAGTGCGTATTTAACGATCGATAAATAGTTGATCGATCGATTGTATCTTTGTTGTTGGTTGAATTACATGACATGTGTAAATACACACGTGCTCGTTGATATTTTCCATCAAAATTGGGTCAAAACCACCTCACGTACCTACAATGATAGGATTTGTTTTATTTTTACGATTTTTATTTTTATTTTTTTGATTTTTTAATTAATTTTATAAAACCATGGGGAAGGAGATCCCCTCGGAATAAACCGAGGGGACTAAATTGCCCTCGGTTTTTTCCGAGGGGATTTCCTTCCCTTTGATTTTTTAAATAAATTAAAAAATCAAAGAAAATTGAAAAAAAAAAAGCGTAATTAACGATCGACACCCGATTCTCGTGGTTCTATGACATCGAGAAGCACCCTGTTACACCCCGTGCGTAAATTGATAAAATTTATTTTTATTTTTACAAATTCTATTTTTTCGAATTGTTTTTTATTTTTTATTTAAAATAAAAAAAATAGAATCAACGATTGACACCAGATCCTCCTTGTTCCATGACATCGAGACGCACCCCGTGCGTAAAATGATATGATTTTTTTTTATTTTAAAGATCTTTCTATTTATTTTTTATTTTTCTTGGAAATTGAAAATAAATAGAAACCGCGTAATTAACGATCAACATCCGATCCTCGTGGTTCCATGACATCGAGACGCACCCCGTGCGTAAATTTATAGGATTTACAAATTCCTATTTTTTTCGAATTTATTTTAAATTGAAAAAATTAGAAAACGCGTATTTAACGATCGACACCTGATCCTAGTGGTTCCATAACATCGAGACGCACACCTTGCCGCCTTCACAAAATCACGCCGCTTCGCCGCTTTGTGTTTTCAACCGAACAAGTTGATCGATGAATCGTATCTTAGTTGTTGGTCGAATTACACGACACGTGTAAATACGCTCATGCTCGTTGATATTTTTCAATCGAAATCAGATCAAACCATCCCACGTGTCTACAATGATAGGATTTGTTTTAATTTTATGGTTTTTCTATTTTTTCAATTTTTTAAATAATTTTAAAAAACCGAGGGGACTAAATTGCACTCGTTTTTTTTAAATAAATAAAAATTTTGAAGAAAAAATCAAAAAAAATTAGAAAATGGATATTTAACGATCGACACCCAATCCTCGTGGTTCAATGAAATCGAGACGCACCCCGTGCCACCCCGTGCAAAAATTGATAGGATTTGTTTTTATTTTTACAAAATTTTCATTTTTTTTAGTTTTTTTTTTTTCGATTTTTCATTTAAAATCGAAATAAAAATAGAAAAAGTATTCTACGGTCGACACCCTATCCTCGTGGTTCCATGACATCGAGACACACCCCATGTCACCCTGTGCGTAAAATGATAGGATTTATTTTTATTTTTACGATTTCCTTTTTATGATTTTTATTTAAAATCGAAAAAAATATAGAAAACGTGTATTTAAAGATCGACACCCGATCCTCTTGGTTCCATGACATCGAGACACACTCCGTGCCACCCCGTGCATAAATTGATATGATTTGTTTTTATTTTTACAAGTTTTCTGTTTTTTTTTTTTTTGTTTTGCTTTTTATTTAAAATCGAGAAAATAATAAAAATGCGTATTTAACGATCGTCACCCGATCCTCGTGGTTCCATGACATCGAGACACACACCTTGCCGCCTTCACAAAACCACGCCTCTTGGCCGCTTTCCATTTCCAACCGAACAAGTTGATCGATCGTTTGTATCTTTGTTGTTGGTCGAATTTAATGACACATGTAAATGCACACATGCTCGTTGATATTTTTCCATCAAGATTGGGAAACTACCCACAATGATAGGATTTTATTTTTACGATTTTATATATTTATCTATTTTTCTGATTTTTTAATTAATTTTAAAAAACAGAGGGGAATAAATTGCCCTCGATTTTTTCCGAGAGGATTTCCGTCCCCTCGGTTTTGTAAAATTAATTTAAAAATTGAAAAAAATCGAAAAAATTAGAAAATGCGTATTTAACGATCGACACCCATCCTCGTGATTCCATGACATTGAGACGCAACCCGTAACACCCTGTGCGTAAATTGATAGGATTTATTTTTATTTTTACAAATTTTCTTTTTTTTTTCTTTTTCGAAATATTTTTGATTTTTTTATTTAAAATAAAAAATAAAACAAAATCAACGATCGAAATCTGATCCTCTTGGTTCCATAACATCGAGACGCACCCCGTGCCACCTCGTGTTTAAAATGATAAGATTTGTTTTTATTTTTACGATTTTTTTTTTAGTTAAGCCAAAAAAATAGAAATTTAGTAATTAACGATTGACATCCGATTCTCGTGGTTCCATGACATCGAGACGTACCCCGTGCGTAAATTTACAGGATTTAAATTTTATTTTTATAAATTTTCTATTTTATTAAATTATTTATTTAAAATAGAAAAAAAATAGAAAATGCGTAATTAACGATCGACACCCGATCCTCGTGGTTCCATGACATCGAGAGCACCCTTGCCGCCTTCACAAAGTCAAGACGCTTCGCCGCTTTGCGTTTCCAACCGAACAAGTTGATCGGTCGATAGTATCTTGGTTGTTGGTCGAAGTACACGACACGTGTAAATACGCATGTTCGTTGATATTTTTCAATCGAAATCAGATAAAAACCACCCCACGTGTCTACAATGATAGGGTTTATTTTATTTTTATGATTTTTCTATTTTTATTTGATTTTTTTTTTATTTTTTAATTAATTTTAATAAACCGAGGGGAAGAAAATCCCCTCGGAAAAAACTGAGGGGACTAAATTGCCCTTGGTTTTTTCCGAGTGCATTTCCGTCCCCTCAGTTTTTTTAAAATTAATTAAAAAATTGAAAAAAAAATACGTATTTAACGATCGACACACGATCCTCGTGGTTCCATGACATTGAGACACACCCCGTGCATAAAATGTTATTGTTTGTTTTCATTTTTACGATTTCCTTTTTTTCGATTTTTATTTAAAATCGAAAAAAATAGATAAAATGTATTTAACGATCGACACCCGATTCTCGTGTTTCCATGACGTCGAGACGCAGTCCGTGCCACCCCTTGCGTAAATTGATATGATTTTTTTTTTTTACAAATTTTCTATTATTTTTGTTTTTTTTCGATTTTTTATTTAAAATTGAAAAAATAATAGAAAACGCGTATTTAACGATCGACACCCGATCCTTGTGGTTCCATGACATCGAGACGCACCCCTTGCCGCTTTCACAAAATCACGACTCTTCGCCACTTCCCGTTTCCAACCGAACAAAATGATCGATCGATCGAATCTTTGTTGTTGGTCGAATTACATAACACGTGTAAATTCACACATGCTCGTTGATATTTTTCCATGAAAATGGGGTCAAAACCACCCCACGTACCTATAATAATATGATTTGTTTTATTTTTACAATTTTTTTATTTTTTTTCAATGAATTTTAAAAAACTGAGGGGACTAAATTGCCTTCGGTTTTTTCCGAGGGGATTTCCTTCCCCTCGGTTTATTAAAATTAATTAAAAATCAAAAGGATTTTGAAAAAAATAGAAAATGAGTAATTAACGATCGACACCCGATCCTCGTGGTTCAATGATATCGAGATGCACCCCCTGACACTCTGTGCGTAAATTGATAGGATTTGTTTTTATTTTTACAAATTTTTTATTTTTTTGAATTATTTTTTATTTTTTATTTAAAATCGAAAAAAAAATAGAATCAACGATCGACACCCGATCCTCTTATTTCCATAACATCGAGACGCACCCCGTGTCACCCCGTGCGTAAAATGATAGAATTTGTTTATATTTTTACGATTTTTTTTAAATCGAAAAAAAATAGAAATCGCGTAATTAACAATTGACATCCGATCCTCGTGGTTCCATGACTTCGGGACACAGCCCGTGCGTAAATTTATAGGATTTAATTTTATTTTTACAAGTTTTCTATTTTTTAAATATTTTATTTAAAATCGAAAAATAATAGAAAACGTGTAATTAACGACCGACACCCAATCCTCGTAGTTCCATGACATCGAGACGCACCCCTTGTCGCCTTCACAAAATCATGACGCTTCGCCGCTTTGCGTTTCCAACCGAACAAGCTGATCGATCAATCGTATCTTGGTTGTTGGATGAATTACACGGCAAGTGTAAATACGCAATGCTCGTTGATATTTTTCAATCGAAATCACCACCCCACTTGTCTACAATCATGGGATTTGTTTTGTTTTTATGATATTTCTATTTTTTTCTATTTTTTTAATTTTAATTAATTTTAAAAAACCGAGGGGACTAAATTTCCCTCGAATTTTTCCGAGGGGATTGCCGTCCCCTCGGTATTTTTAAAATTAATTAAAAAATTGAAGAAAGAATCAAAAAAAAAGTAGGAAAATGGGTATTTAACAATCGACACCCGATCCTCGTGGTTCAATAATATCGAGACGCACCCCGTACCACCCCATGCGTAAATTGATATGATTTGTTTTTATTTTTACAAATCTTTCATTTTTTCAATTTTTTTATTTTTTATTTAAAATCGAAATAAAAATAGAAAATGTATTCAACGATCGACACCCTATTCTCGTGGTTCCATGACATCGAGACACACTCTGTGCCATCCCGTGCGTAAATTGATAGGATTTATTTTTATTTTTACAAGTTTTCTGGGTTTTTTTTTTGTTTTTTTTTAAATCCAGAAAATAATAGAAAATGCGTATTTAACGATCGACACCCGATCCTCGTGGTTCCATGACATCTAGACGCACAACTTGCCGCCTTCACTAAATAACGACTCTTCGCCTATTTCCGTTTCCAACCGAACAAGTCGATCGAACGATCGTATCTTTGTTGTTGGTCGAATTACATGACATGTGTAAATGCACACATGCTCGTTCATATTTTTCCATCAAAATTGAGTCAAAACTACCCCACGTACCTACAATGATAGGATTTGTCTTTTTTTTTTACGATTTTTATATTTCTTTCCGATTTTTTTATTTAAATTTGAAAAACCGAGGGGAAGGAAATCCCCTCGTAAAAAACCGAGGGGAATAAATTGCCCTCGATTTTTTCCGAGAGGATTTCCGTCCCCTCGGTTTTGTAAAATTAATTAAAAAATTGATAAAAATTTTGAAAATGCGTATTTAACGATCGACACCCATCCTCGTAGTTCCATGACATCGAGACGCACCCTGTGCGTAAATTGATAGGATTTGTTTTTATTTTTACAAATTTTCTTTTTTTTTTCGAAATGTTTTTGATTTTTTATTTAAAATAAAAACAAAAACATAATCAACGATCGACACCCAATCCTCTTGGTTCCATAACATAGAGACGCACCCCGTGCCACCTTGTGTGTAAAATGATAGGATTTGATTTTATTTTTATGATTTTTATATTTTTTGGTATTCGAAAAAAAATAGAAATTGCGTAATTAATGATCGACATCCGATCCTCGTGGTTTCATGACATCGAGAAGCACCCCATTCGTAAATTTACAGGATTTAATTTTATTTTTATAAATTTTCTATTTTTTTAAATTATTTATTTAAAATCGAAAAAAATAGAAAACGCGTAATTAACGATCGACACCCGATCCTCGTGGTTCCATGACATCGAGACGCACCCTTTGCCGCCTTCACAAAATCAAGACGCTTCGCCGCTTTACGTTTCCAAACAAACAAGTTGATTGATCAATCGTATCTTTGTTGTTGATCGAATTATACGACACGTGTAAATACGCACATGCTCGTTGATATCTTTCAATCAAAATCAGATCAAAACCACCCCACGTGTCTACAATGATAGGATTTGTTTTATTTTTATGATTTTCTATTTGTTTCTATTTTTTTAATTTTTAATTAATTTTAAAAAACCAAGGGGAAGGAAATCCCCTCGGAAAAAAATTAGGATACTAAATTGCCCTTGGTTTTTTCTGAGGGAATTTTCGTCCCCTCGATTTTTTATAATTAAATAAAATATTGAAAAAAAATAAAAAAAAATACAAAATGCGTATTTAACGATCGACACCCGATCGATGTTGTTCCATGACATCGAGACACACCCCGTGCCACCCCGTGTGTAAAATGATATTGTTTGTTTTCATTTTTATGATTTCCTTTTTTTCGATTTTTATTTAAAATTGAAAAAAATAGATAAAATGTATTTAACGATCAACACCTGATTTTTGTGGTTCCATGACATCGAGACGCACTCCGTGCCACTCCGTGCGTAAATTGGTAGGATTTGTTTTTATTTTTAAAAATTTTCTATTATTTTTGATTTTTTATTTAAAATCAAAAATATAATAGAAAAGGCGTATTTAACGATCGACACCCGATCCTCGTGGTTCCATGACATCGAGACGCACCCCTTGACGCTTTCAAAAAATCACGACTCTTCGCCGCTTCCCGTTTCCAACCAAACAAGTTGATCGATCGATCGTATTTTTGTTGTTGGTTTAATTACATGACACGTGTAAATTCACACGTGCTCGTTGATATTTTTCCTTCAAAACCGGGTCAAAACCACCCCACGTACCTACAATAACGGAATTTGTTTTATTTTTACAATTTTTTACTTTTTTATTTTTTTTCAGTTTTCTTAATTAATTTTAAAAAAACCGAGGGGAAGGAAATCCCCTCGGAAAAAACTGAGGGGACTAAATTGCCCTCGGTTTTTTCCGAGGGATTTCCTTCCCCTCGGTTTTTTAAAATTAATTAAAAAATCAAAAGAAATTTGAAAAAAAATCAAAAAATGAGTAATTAACGATCGACACCCGATCCTCGTGGTTCTATGACATCAAGATGCACCCCCTGACACCCTGTGCGTAAATTGATAGAATTTGTTTATATTTTTACAAATGTTCTATTTTTTTCTAATTATTTTTTATTTTTTATTTAAAATCGAAAAAAAATAGAATCAACGATCGACACCCGATCCTATTGGTTCCATGATATCGAGACGTGCCCCGTGTCACCCCGTGCGTAAAATGATAGAATTTATTTTTAATTTTACGATTTTTTTTGTAAATAAAAAAAATGGAAATCGCGTTATTAACGATTGACATACGTTCCTCGTGGTTACATGACATCGAGACACAGCCCGTGCGTAAATTTATAGGATTTAATTTTATTTTTACAAATTTCTATTTTTTCTATTTTTTTAAATAATTTATTTAAAATAAGAAAAATAGAAAACGCGTAATTAACGATCGACACCCAATCCTCGTGGTTCCATGACATCGAGACGCACCCCTTGCCGCCTTCAAAAAATCATCACGCTTCGGCGCTTTGCGTTTCAACCCGAACAAGTTGATCGATCGATCGTATCTTGGTTGTTGGTAGAATTACACGACATGTGTAAATACGCACATGCTCGTTGGTGTTTTTCAATCGAAATCAGATCAAAACCACCCCACGTGTCTACAATAATAGGATTTGTTTTATTTTGATGATTTTCTATTTTTTTTCTATTTTTTAATTTTTAATTAATTTTAAAAAAAACGAGGGGAAGAAAATTCCCTCGAAAAAAAACGAGGAGACTAAATTGCCCTTGGTTTTTTCCGAGGGGATTTTCGTCCCCTCTGTTTTTTAAAATTAAATAAAAAATTAAAAAAAAAATAGAAAATGCGTATTTAAGGATCGACACCCGATCGTCGTTGTTCCATGACATCAAGACACACCCAGTGCGTAAAATGATATTGTTTGTTTTCATTTTTACGATTTCCTCTTTTTTCGATTTTTATTTAAAATCGAAAAAAATAGATAAAATGTATTTAACGATCGACACCCGATTCTCGTGGTTTCATGACATCGAGGCGCACTCCGTGCGTAAATTGATAAGATTTGTTTTTAATTTTAAAGATTTTCTATTATTTTCGATTTTCTATTTAAAATTAAAAAAATAATAGAAAATGCGTATTTAACGATCGACACCCGATCCTCGTGGTTCCATGACATCGAGACACACCCCTTGCTTTCAGAAAATCATGACTCTTCGCCGCTTCCCTTTTCCAACCGAACAAGTTGATCGATCGATCGTTTCTTTGTTGTTGGTCGAATTACATGACACGTGTAAATTCACACGTGCTCGTTGATATTTTTCCTTCAAAATCGGGTCAAAACCACCCCACGTACCTAAAATAACAGAATTTGTTTTATTTTTACAATTTTTAAAATTTTTTTTTTCGATTTTCTTAATTAATTTTAAAAAAACCGAGGGGAAGGAAATCCCCTCGGAAAAAAACCGAGGGGACTAAATTGCTCTTGGTTTTTTCCGAGGGATTTCCTTCCCCTCGGTTTTTTAAAATTATTTAAAAATCAAAAGAAATTTGAAAAAAAAAAGAAAATGAGTAATAACGATCGACACCCGATCCTCGTGGTTCTATGACATCGAGATGCACCCCCTGACACCATGTGCGTAAATTGATAGGATTTGTTTATATTTTTACAAATTTTCTTTTTTTTTTCTAATTATTTTGGATTTTTTATTTAAAATCGAAAAAAAAACAGAATCAACGATCGACACCCGATCCTCTTGGTTCCATGATATCGAGACGCACCCCATGTCACCCCGTGCGTAAAATGATAGAATTTATTTTTAATTTTACGATTTTTTTTTTTGTAAAAAAAATAGAAATCGCGTAATTAACAATTGACATATGTTCCTCGTGGTTCCATGACATCGAGACACAGCCCGTGCGTAAATTTATAGGATTTTATTTTATTTTTACAAATTTCTATTTTTTTCTATTTTTTTAAATATTTTATTTAAAATAAGAAAAATAGAAAACGCGTAATTAACGATCGACACCCAATCCTCGTGGTTCCATGACATCGAGACGCACCTCTTGCCGCCTTCAAAAAATCACCACGCTTCGGCGCTTTGCGTTTCTAACCGAACAAGTTGATCGATCGATCGTATCTTGGTTGTTGGTAGAATTACACGACATGTGTAAATACACACATGCTCGTTGGTATTTTTCAATCGAAATCAGATCAAAACCACCCCATGTGTCTACAATGATAGGATTTGTTTTTATTTTGATGATTTTCTATTTTTTTCTATTTTTAATTAATTTTAAAAAAAACGAGGGGAAGAAAATTCCCTCGGAAAAAAACGAGAAGACTTAATTGCCCTTGGTTTTTTCCTAGGGGATTTTCGCCTCCTCGATTTTTTAAAATTGAATAAAAAATTGAAAAAAAATAGAAAATGCGTATTTAAGGATCGACACCCGATCGTCGTTGTTCCATGACATCGAGACACACCCCGTGCGTAAAATGATATTGTTTGTTTTAATTTTTACGATTTCCTCTTTTTCGATTTTTATTTAAAATCGAAAAAAATAGATAAAATATATTTAATGATCGACACCCGATTCTAGTGGTTCAATGACATCGAGACACACTCCGTGCCACTCCGTGCATAAATTGGAAGGATTTGTTTTTATTTTTAAAAATTTTCTATTATTTTTGATTTTTTATTTAAAATCNACGCACCCCTTGCCGCTTTCAGAATATCACGACTCATCGTCGTTTCCCGTTTCCAACCGAACAAGTTGATCGATCGATCGTATCTTTATTGTTGGTCGAATTAAATGACACATGTAAATTCACACGTGCTCGTTGATAGTTTTCCTTCAAAATTGGGTCAAAACCACCCCAAGTACCTACAATAACAGAATTTGTTTTATTTTTACAATTTTACAATTTTTATTTTTTTTTGATTTTCTTAATTAATTTTAAAAAAACCGAGGGGAAGGAAATCCCCTCGGAAAAAACCGAGGGGACTAAATTGCTCTCGGTTTTTTCCGAGGGATTTCCTTCCCCTCGGTTTTTTAAAATCAATTAAAAAATCAAAGAAATTTGAAAAAAAAAATAGAAAATGAGTAATAACGATCGACACCCGATCCTCGTGGTTCTATGACATCGAGATGCACCCCCTGACACCCTGTGCTTAAATTGATAGGATTTGTTTATATTTTTACAAATTTTCTATTTTTTTTTCTAATTATTTTGGATTTTTTATTTAAAATCGAAAAAAAATAGAATCAACGATCGACACCCGATCCTCTTGGTTCCATGATATCGAGACGCACCCCGTGTCACCCCGTGCGTAAAATGATAGAATTTATTTTTAATTTTACGATTTTTTTTTTGTAAAGAATAAAAATAGAAATCTCGTAATTAACGATTGACATACGTTACTTGTGGTTCCATGACATCGAGACACAGCCCGTGCGTAAATTTATAGGATTTAATTTTATTTTTACAAATTTCTATTTTTTTAAATATTTTATTTAAGATAAGAAAATAGAAAACGCGTAATTAACGATCGACACTCAATTCTCGTGGTTCCATGACATCGAGACGCACCCCTTGCCGCCTTAACAAAATCACCACGCTTCGGCGTTTTGCGTTTTCAACCGAACAAGTTGATCGATCGATCGTATCTTGGTTGTTGGTAGAATTACACGACACGTGTAAATACGCACATGCTCGTTGGTATTTTTCAATCGAAATCAGATCAAAACCACCCCACGTGTCTACAATGATAGGATTTGTTTTATTTTGATGATTTTCTATTTTTTTCTATTTCTTAGTTTTTAATTAGTTTTAAAAAAACGAGGGGAAGAAAATTCCCTCGGAAAAAAACGAGGAGACTAAATTGCCCTTGGTTTTTTCCGAGGGGATTTTCCTCCCCTCGGTTTTTTAAAATTAAATAAAAAATTAAAAAAAAAATAGAAAATGCGTATTTAACGATCGACACCCGATCGTCGTTGTTCCATGACATCGAGACACACCCCGTGCCACCCCGTGCGTAAAATGATATTGTTTGTTTTCATTTTTACGATTTCCTTTTTCTCGATTTTTATTTAAAATCAAAAAAAATAGATAAAATGGATTTAACGATCGACACCCGATTCTCGTGGTTCCATGACATTGAGGTGCACTCCGTGCGTAAATTGATAAGATTTGTTTTTATTTTTACAAATTTTCTATTATTTTCGATTTTTTTCGATTTTTTATTTAAAGTCAAAAAATAATAGAAAACGCGTATTTAACGATCGACATCCGATCCTCGTGGTTCCATGACATGAAGACGCACCACTTGCCGCTTTCAGAAAATCATGACTCTTCGCCGCTTCCCTTTTCCAACCGAACAAGTTGATCGATCGATCGTATCTTTGTTGTTGATCGAATTACATGACACGTGTAAATTCACACGTGCTCGTTGATAGTTTTCCTTCAAAATTGGGTCAAAACCACCCCAAGTACCTACAATAACAGAACTTGTTTTATTTTTACAATTTTTAAATTTTTCTTTTTTTTTCGATTTTCTTAATTAATTTTAAAAAAAACGAGGGCAAGGAAATCCCCTCGGAAAAAACCGAGGGGACTAAGTTGCTCTCGGTTTTTTCCGTGGGATTTCCTTCCCTCGATTTTTTTAAATTAATTAATAAATCAAAAGAAATTTGAAAAAAAAATAGAAAATGAGTAATAACGATCGACACCCGATCCTCGTGGTTCTATGACATCGAGATGCACCCCCTGACACCCTGTGCGTAAATTGATAAGATTTGTTTATATTTTTACAAATTTTCTATTTCTTTTTCTAATTATTTTGGATTTTTTATTTAAAATAAAAAAAAAACAGAATCAACGATCGACCCCCGATTCTCTTGGTTCCGTGATATCGAGACGCACCCCGTGTTACAAATTTTTAATTACTTTTGATTTTTTATTTAAAATCGAGAAAATAATAGAAAACGCGTATTTAACGATCGACACCCGATCCTCGTGGTTCTAGGACATCGAGACGCACCCCTTTCCGCTTTCAGAAAATCACGACTCTTCACCGCTTCCCGTTTCCAACCAAACAAGTTGATCGATCGATCGTATCTTTGTTGTTGATCGAATTGCATGACACGTGTAAATTCACACGTGCTCGTTGATATTTTTCCTTCAAAATCAGGTCAAAACCACCCCACGTACCTACAATAACAGAATTCGTTTTATTTTTACAATTTTTAATTTTTATTTTTTTTCGATTTTCTTAATTAATTTTAAAAAAACCAAGGGGAATGAAGTCCCCTCGGAAAAAACTGAGGGGACTGAATTGCCCTCGGTTTTTTCCGAGGGATTTTCTTCCCCTCGGTTTTTTAAAATTAATTAAAAAATCAAAAGAAATTTGAAAAAAATTTAGAAAATGAGTAATTAACGATCGACACCCGATCCTCGTGGTTCTATGACATCGAGATGCACCCCCTGACACACTGTGAGTAAATTGATAGAATTTCTTATATTTTTACAAATTTTCTATTTTTTTCTAATTATTTTGGACTTTTTATTTAATATCGAAAAAAAACAAAATCAACGATCGACACCCGATACTTTTGGTTATATGAATTCAAGACGCACTCCGTGTCACCCCGTGCGTAAAATGATAGAATTTGTTTTTAATTTTACGATTTTTTTCTTGTAAAAAAAAAATAGAAATCGCGTAATTAACGATTGACATACGTTCCTCATGGTTCCATGACATCGAGACACAGCCCGTGCGTAAATTTATAGGATTTAATTTTATTTTTACAAATTTCTATTTTTTTCTATTTTTTTAAATATTTTATTTAAAATAAAAAAAATAGAAAAGGCATAATTAACGATCGACACCCAATTCTCGTGGTTTCATGACATCGAGACGCACCCCTTACCCCCTTCACAAAATTACGACGCTTCGTCGCTTTACATTTCCAAACAAACAAGTTGATCGATCGATCGTATCTTGGTTGTTGGCTGAATTGCACGACATGTGTAAATACGCGCATGCTCGTTGATATCTTTCAATCAAAATCAGATCAAAACGACCCCACGTGTCTACAATGATAGGATTTGTTTTGTTTTTATGATTTTCTATTTTTTTTTTGATTTTTAGTTAATTTAAAAAAAACCGAGGGGAAGGAAATCCCCTCGGAAAAACATTAGGAGATTAAATTGCCCTTGGTTTTTTCTAGGGAATTTTCGTCCCCTCGGTTTTTTAAAATTAAATAAGAAATTAAAAAAAAATGCATATTTAACGATCGACACCCGATCGTTGTTGTTCCATGACATCGAGACACACCCCGTGACACCCCGTGCGTAAAATGATATTGTTTGTTTTCATTTTTATGATTTCCTTTTTATCGATTTTTACTTAAAATTGAAAAAAATAGATAAAATGTATTTAATGATCAACACCCGATTCTCGTGGTTCAATGACATCGAGACGCACTCCGTACCACTCCGTGCGTAAATTGGAAGGATTTTTTTTAAAACAAATTTTCTATTATTTTTGTTTTTTTATTTAAAATCAAAAAAAAATAGAAAACGCGTATTTAACGATCGACACCCGATCCTCGTGGTTCCATGACATCGAAACGCACCCCTTGCCGCTTTCAGAATATCACGACTCATCGTCGTTTCCCGTTTCCAACCAAACAAGTTGATCAATCGATCGTATCTTTGTTGTTGGTCGAATTAAATGACACGTGTAAATTCACACGTGCACGTTGATATTTTTCCTTCAAAATCGGGTCAAAACCACCCCACGTACCTACAATAACAGAATTTGTTTTATTTTTACAATTTTTAATTTTTTTTAATTTTTTTTCAATTTTCTTAATTAATTTTAAAAAAACCGTGGGGAAGGAAATCCCCTCGGAAAAAACTGAGCGGACTAAATTTCCCTCGGTTTTTTCCAAGGGATTCCCTTCCACTCGATTTTTTAAAATTAATTAAAAAATCAAAAGAAATTTGAAAAAAAATTAGAAAATGAGTAATTAACGATCGACGCCGATTCTCGTGGTTCTATGAAATCGAGATGCACCCCCTGACACCCTGTGCGTAAATTGATAGAATTTGTTTATATTTTTACGAATTTTCTATTTTTTTCTAATAATTTTAGAATTTTTATTTAAAATCGAAAAAAAAAAAACAGAATCAACGATCGACACCCGATCCTCTTGGTTCTATGATATCGAGACGCACCCCGTGTCACCCCATGCGTAAAATGATAGAATTTGTTTTTAATTTTACTATTTTCTTTGGAAATAAAAAAAGTAGAAATCGCGTAATTAACGATTGAAATACGTTACTCGTGATTCCATGACATCGAGACACAGCCCGTGCGTAAATTTATAGGATTTAATTTTATTTTTACAAACTTCTATTTTTTCTCTATTTTTTTAAATATTTTATTTAAAATAAATAAAATAGAAAATGCATAATTGACGATCGACACCCAATCCTCGTGGTTCCAAGACATCGAGAAGCACCCCTTGCCGCCTTCACAAAATCACGACGCATCGGCGCTTTGCGTTTCCAACAGAACAAGTTGATCGATCGATCGTATCTTGGTTGTTGGTCGAATTACACGACACGTGTAAATACGCACATGCTCGTTGATATTTTTCAATCGAAATCAGATCAAAACCACCCCACGTGTCTACAATGATAGGATTTGTTTTATTTTGATGATTTCCTATTTTTTCTATTTTCTTAATTTTTAATTAAATTTAAAAAACCGATGGGAAGGAAATCCCCTTGAAAAAAAATGAGGAGACTAAATTGCCCTTGGTTTTTTCCGAGGGGATAATCGACCCCTCGGTTTTTTAAAATTAAATAAAAAATTGAAAAAAAGAAATAAATAATAGAATATTTGTATTTAACGATCGACACCCGATCGTCGTTGTTCCATGACATCGAGACACACCCCGGGCCACCATGTGCGCAAAATAATATTGTTTGTTTTCATTTTTATGATTTCCTTTTTTTCGATTTTTATTTAAAATTGAAAAAAAATAGATAAAATGTATTTAACGATCGACACCCGATTCTCGTGGTTTCATGACATCGAGAAGCACTCCGTGCGTAAATTGATAGGATTTGATTTTATTCTTACAAATTTTCTATTATTTTCGATTTTTTATTTAAAATTGAAAAAATAATAGAAAATGCGTATTTCACGATTGACACCCGATCCACGTGGTTCCATGACATCGAGACACACCCCTTGCCGCTTTCACAAAATCACGACTCTTCGCCGCTTCCCATTTCCAACCGAACAAGTTGATTAATCGATCGTATCTTTGTTGTTGGTCGAATTACATGACACGTGTAAATTCACACTTGCTCGTTGATATTTTTCCATCAAAATCAGGTCAAAACCACCCCACGTACCTACAATAACAGTATTTGTTTTATTTTTACAATTTTTACAATTTCCTATTTTTTTTCGATTTTCTTAATTAATTTTAAAAAAACCGAGGGGAAGGAAATCCCCTCGGAAAAAACCGAGGGGGCTGAATTGCCCTCGGTTTTTTTCCGAGGGGATTTCCTTCCCCTTAGTTTTTTAAAACTAATTAAAAATCAAAAGAAATATGAAAGAAATTAGAAAATGAGTAATTAATGATCGACACCCGATCCTCGTGGTTCTATGACATCGAGATGCGTCCCCTAACACCCCGTGCGTAAATTGATAGGATTTGTTTTTATTTTTAAAAAGTTTCTATTTTTTTTCTAATTTTTTTTGATTTTTTATTTAAAATCGAAAAAAAATAGAATCAATGATCGACACCCGATCCTGTTGGTTCCATGATATCGAGACGCACCTTGTGTCACCCCATGCGTAAAATGATAGAATTTGTTTTTAATTTTACGATTTTTTTTGGAAATAAAAAAAATTAGAAATCGCGTAATTAACGATTGAGATACGTTCCTCTTGGTTCCATGACATCGAGACACAGCCCGTGCGTAAATTTATAAGATTTAGTTTTATTTTTACAAACTTCATTCTTTTTCTATTTTTTTAAATATTTTATTTTAAATAAAAAAAATAGAAAACGCGTAATTAACGATCGACACCCAATACTCGTGGTTCAATGACATCGAGACGCACCCTTGTCACCTTCAAAAAATCACGATGCTTCGGCGCTTTGCGTTTCCAACCGAACAAGCTGATCGATTGATCGTATCTTGGTTGTTGGTCGAATTACACGACATGCTCGTTGATATTTTTCAATCGAAATCAGATCAAAACCACCCCACGTGTCTACAGTGATAGAATTTGTTTTATTTTTATTATTTTTATTTTTATTTTAATTTTTAATAATTTTAAAAAACCGAGGGGAAGGAAATCCCCTCGAAAAAAACCGAGGAGACTAAATTGCCCTTGGTTTTTTCCGAGGGGATTTTCGTCCCCTCGGTTTTTTAAAATTAATTAGAAATTAATAAAAAATAAAAAAAATAGAAAATACGTATTTAACGATCGACACCCGATCGTCATTGTTCCATGACATCGAGACACACCCCGTGCGTAAAATGATATTGTTTGTGTTCATTTTTATGACTTCCTGTTTTACGATTTTTATTTAAAATCGAAAAAAATAGATAAAATGTATTTAACGATCGACACTCAATTCTCGTGGTTCCATGACATCGAGACGCACTCCGTGCCACCCCGTGCGTAAATTGATAGGATTTGTTTTTATTTTTACAAATTTTCTATTATTTTCAATTTTTTATTTAAAATCGAAAAAATAATAGAAAATGCGTATTTAACAATCGACACCCGATTTTTGTGGTTACATGACATCAAGACGCACCACTTGCCACTTTCAAAAAATCACGACTCTTCGCCGCTTCCCGTTTTTAACCGAACAAGTTGATCTATCGATCGATCGTATCTTTGTTGTTGGTCGAATTACATGATACGTGTAAATTCACACGTGCTCGTTGATATTTTTCCATCAAAATCGGGTCAAAACCACCCCATGTACCTACAATAATAGGATTTATTTTATTTTTAGAACTTTTATATTTTTCTTTTTTTTTCGATTTTTTCAATTAATTTTAAGAAAACTAGGGGAAGGAAATCCCCTCGAAAAAACCGAGAGGACTAAATTTCCCTCTGTTTTTTCCGAGGGGATTTCCTTCCCCTCGGTTTTTTAAATGTAATTAAAAAACCAAAAGAAAATTGAAAAAATAGAAAATGAGTAATTAACGATTGACACCCGATACTCGTGTTTTTATGACATCGAGATGCACCCCCTGGCACCCTGTGCGTAAATTGATAGGATTTGTTTTTATTTTTACAAATTTTCTATTTTTTTCGAATTGTTTTTGATTTTTTATTTAAAATAAAAAAAAAAACAGAATCAACGATCAACACCCGATCCTCTTGGTTCCATGACATCGAAACGCACCACGTGTCACCCCGTGCATAAAATGATAGAATTTGTTTTTATTTTTACGATTTTTTTTTGTAAATCGAAAAAAAAATAAAACTCGCATAATTAAAGATTGACATCTGATCCTCGTGGTTCCATGATATCGAGACATAGCCCGTGCGTAAATTTATAGGATTTAATTTTATTTTTACAAATTTTCTATTTTTTTAAATATTTTATTTAAAATCGAGAAATAATAGAAAACACGTAATTAACGATCGACACCCAATTCTCGTTGTTCCATGACATCGAGACGCATCCCTTGCCAGCTTCACAAAATCACGATGCTTCGCCGCTTTGTGTTTCCAACCGAACAAACTGATCGATCGACCGTATCTTGGTTGTTAGTCGAATTACACGACACGTGTAAATACGCACATGCTCGTTGATAATTTTCAATCGAAATCAGATAAAAACCACCCCACGTGTCTACATGATAGGATTTGTTTTATTTTTATGATTTTTCTATTTATTTATATTTTCTTTTATTTTTTAATTAATTTTAAAAAACCGAGGAGACTAAATTGCCCTTGGTTTTTTTCGAGGGGATTTTCGTCCACTCGGTTTTTTAAAATTAATTAAAAAATTGAAAAAAAGAATAAAAAAATAGATAATGCATATTTAACGATCGACACCCGATTCTCGTGGTTCCATGACATCGAGACGTTTCTTGTGCATCCCCGTGCGTAAATTGATAGGATTTGTTTTTATTTTTAAGAATTTTTCATTTTTTTCAATTTTTTTATTTAAAATCGAAATAAAAATAGAAAAAGTATTCAATGATAGACACCCGATTCCCGTGGTTCCATGAAATCGAGACACACCCCGTGCGTAAAATGATAGGGTTTGTTTATATTTTTTCGATTTTTATTTAAAATCGTAAAAAATAGAAAACGTGTATTTAACGATCGACACCTGATTCTCGAGCTTCCATGACATCGAGATGCACTCTGTGCCACCCCGTGCGTAATTTGATAGAATTTGTTTTTATTTTTAAAAATTTTCTATTTTTTTCGATTTTTATTTAAAATCGAAAAAATAATAGAAAATGCGAATTTAACGATCGACACCTGATCCTCGTTGTTCCATGACATCGAGACGCTCCCCTTTCCACTTTTACAAAATCATGACTCTTTGCCGCTTCCCCTTTCTAACCGAACAAGTTGATCGATCGATCATATCTTTGTTGTTGGTCGAATTACATGACACGTGTAAAATCATACATGCTCGTTGATATTTTTACATCAAAATCGGGTCAAAACCACCCCACGTACCTACAACAATAGGATTTTTTTTAGTTTTAAGATTTTTATATTTTTTAATTACTTTTAAAAAACCGAGGGGACTAAATTCCCTCGGTTTTTTTCGAAGGGATTTCCTTCCCCTCGTTTTTTAATAAATCAAAAGAAATTTTAAAAAAAATAGAAAACAAGTAATTAATGATCGACACCCGATCCTCGTGGTACAATGACATCGAGACGCACCCCGTGCGTAAATTGATAGGATTTTTTTATTTTTACAAAATTTTCATTTTTTTTCAGTTTTTTTCGATTTTTTATTTAAAATCGAAATAAAATAGAAAAAGTATTCAACGATCGACCTCCTATCCTCGTGGTTCCATGACATCGAGACGCACCCCATGCCACTACGTGCGTAAAATGATAGGATATATTTTTATTTTTACGATTTCCTTTTTTCGATTTTTATTTAAAATTGTAAAAAAGTAGAAAACATGTATTTAACGATCGACACCCGATACTCGTGGTTCAATGATATCGAGGCACACTCTGTGCCACCCCGTGCATAAATTGATAGGATTTATTTTATTTTTACAAGTTTTCTGTTTTTTCAATTTTTTATTTGAAATTGAGAAAATAATAGAAAATGAGTATTTAACTATCGACATCCGATCCTCGTGTTTCCATGACATCAAGACGCACAACTTTCCGCCTTCACAAATTCACGACTCTTCGCTGCTTTCCGTTTCCAACCGAACAAGTTGATCGATCGATCGTATCTTTGTTGTTGGTCGAATTTAATGACACGTGTAAATGCAAACATGCTTGTTGATATTTTTTCATCAAAATTGGGTCAAAACTACCCCACGTACCTACAATGATAGGATTTGTGTTTTTTTTTACGATTTTTATATTTTTTTTTTCTGATTTTTCATTTAATTTTAAAAAACCGAGGGGAAGGAAATCCCCTCGGAAAAAACCGAGGGGACTAAATTGCCCACGGTGTTTTCCGAGGGGATTTCCTTCCCCTCGGTTTTTTAATATTAATTAAAAAATCAAAAGAAATTTGGAAAAAAAAGAAAATGAGTAATTAACGATCGACACCCGGTCCTCGTGGTTCTATGACCATCGAGATGCACCCCCTGACACCGTGTGCGTAAACACATAGGATTTGTTTTTATTATTACAAATTTTCTATTTTTTCAAATTGTTTTTGATTTTTTATTTAAAATAAAAAAAACAGAATCAACGATCGGCACCCGATCCTCTTGGTTCCGTGACATCGAGACGCACCCCGTGCGTAAAATGATAGAATTTGTTTTTATTTTTACGATTAATTCTTTGTAAATCGAAAAAAAAATAGAAATCACGTAATTAACGATTGACATCCGATCCTCGTGGTTCCATGACATCGAGACACATCCCGTGCGTAAATTTATAGGATTTTATTTTATTTTTACAAATTTTCTATTTTTTTTTCTATTTTCTTTAAATCGAAAAGTAATAGAAAAAGCGTAATTAATGATCGACACCCAATCCTCGTGGTTCCATGACATCGAGATGTACCCCTTGCCACCTTCACAAAATCACGACGCTTCGCCACTTTGCGTTTCCAACCGAACAAGCTGATCGATCAACCGTATCTTGGTTGTTGGACGAATTACACGACATGCTCGTTAATATTTTTCAATCGAAATCAGATCAAAACCACCCCACGGTTGAAGTCGAGAAACCAAACATAGAAAAAAAATCACATAAAATTCAAAAACACAAAAAAATATGTACATGAACCCAAACAAAAGGAAACTAAAGACCAAAAAGGACCAAAGACAAAAAATATTTTTTTTAGTTTTCAATCTTTCAAATGTTTTTGGATTTTCATTTTAAGAAGAAAGAAAGTAAGAACGAAAGAAAATAAAAGAAATAAACGAGAAGAACTTGGGTTGCCTCCCAAGAAGCGCTTGTTTTACGTCACTAGCTTGACGAACACCCTTTTTGATCAAGGTGGAAAGATAACGGGAGGGTCCACCAACACAATCTCCTCCTTGTCAGGAGGAATTGTGGTCTTGAAGTGGCCCGACACTTCATCTAAGATCCAATAGAAATATTGAGCGGCTAGTGTTCTAATCGGGCGAGTAGGAGTCGTCATGGGTAGATCCTCGGGTGGAATTGTTGTTTTGAAGTGACCCGACGACTCATCCCAAAAAAAAAAAAGTAATGGGCGGCTATCTTTTCCAACATGTGGTCGAGCAACGGGGGAGGGAAACGA
>BMAC01000738.1:204092-215331 GCA_014905375.1 Phtheirospermum japonicum | reverse complement strand
CTTCCTCCTCAAAAACGAACATGCCGCTCGTCTTTGGCACCAAGTCAATGGGCTTCACCCATTCGCTTTTAGAAATCACTAACATCAAGCCCTCCAACAACCACCTCCAAATCTTGGCTCTCACCATTTCATCAAGACTCGAATTCAAAGGCTTACTTTCTCAACCACTCCCGGTTTCCACCCAATAGCATCCTTAAGAATTGTAAACTCTTCAATCGACCCCTCCTCCTCCTCTCTCTCTGGATCGGCAAAGATGATGATCGGTTCGCTCTCCTCTTTCTCTAAATAAGCATACTCGAGGGGAAATGGAGGAGGCTTAAGCTCGGGCTTTGTGCCTCCTCTCGGCCTCATCGGAAACTAACTCAAACAATCCATCGACCCTCTCAAGACACTCATTAAGCTCTTCAATCTTAGCATCACTAACCTCCACTTCCACCTCTAAAAAGTGTCTGTTGCCCTCAACGACCCATAAAACATCTTTGTCACACAAGTCGTGGGTACGTTGGAGCACAACGGATTTATCATGTAGAACAAGGGGCTCAACAACCTCACAACAATCCTCAATATCGACATCCGGGCCAACCTCCTCCTCAAGGATCCTTTCCTCCATATAAACTCGTTCGATCGTGGCCTTGATGAAGTCCATATATACCCATTCTTCGCAAGGCTCTTTTAAAGTAAAAGGTAAGGGGTCAAGAGGAGTAAAAATACTTGAAATCAAAACCATGGCCTCCTCCATCGGTGAGAACAACCGAATCAACTACCCCACACTTTTCAAGGAACGTGACCGAAAGAGTAGGAGAAGGTAGTGGGTCCACTTGATAAGTAACAAGAGGATCGTGAGGCGGTGGGGGAGTAGGATAACCGGGTCCCACACAAGGAGGAGTCGGTTTTGGGCTAGATATTTGAGCGATTTGATTCTTCAATGTCGCTATTTTCGTAACCAACTCAAACTCCTTCGAGGATAAAGCCATGTTCACGTCATTAGCACAAGAGTACATTGCTTGAGACGTCTTTGGCTCGGGAGGTAGGGTAGGAGCAATCACCGGGATAGTCGAAAGACAAGGGCCCACATGAGGAGTAACAACTTGAATTAGGAAATGTAACAAAGCTTGATTGTAATTGCATCAAAAGTAACATTCCAAAGGAGTATTTAGATTCTTCTTAGGCTTACAAACCCAAGGCCAAGCATGAAAGTAAATCTAAATCTAGAAACGAAATTACATCAAAGCTTGAAATTGAATCTAAAACCTAAGAGAGAGAAATTAGATCTTAAAAACTAGAGAGAGGATTTTTTTTAATCCCCAAACCCATGCTTGGGTGGGGAGAAAATTGAGAGGTGTCTTTCCAAAATGAGAGAAGTCTACTATTTATACAAGCTCTCCTTGGAGTTAAATGGGTCAAATTGGGCTTTAAGGCTTGATTTCCTTGGTTTTGACCAAGTTTTGACCCCAAAATTAGTCTCCCTAGCCACTTGGCTAGCCCTTTTGGCTTGCTTGGTTGGTCTTGGGCATTTCTTGGGCTAGGTGGGGTGGGTGGGGGAGGGGTGTGGTGGCTGGAGATGGCGCGCGGATGGCGCTGGAACGGCCAAGAAATGGCTGTTGGGCGTTGCCTTGGCAGCTGGGTAGCGCAGGAATGGCTGGGAGATGGCCAAGAGATGGCTGCTGGGAGATGGCCAGCGCTGCCTTGCCATCATGCAAGAGAGCAGGGGATGGCGCAGTGATGGCTAGGAGATGGCAGGCGCTGCCTTGCCATCATGCAGGAGAGCAGGGGATGGTGCAGTGATGGCTGGGAGATGACCACCATTCCAGAATATTTTCCCCTTTGGAGCTCCTTCTTGGCACAACTTTGGCAAGCCCCTGGCAAGGAGATGGCTTGACTTTTGGCCTCCATACCTTATATTAATTTCAAATCATTAAACCACCTATTAAATGAGAATTCTCAACATAAAAATCCAAGAATTTCACCAATTTTAAATCAATTAAAACCATTTAATTCAATTAAACATAAAATAAAAAGAAGAATACAAAATCCCTCAAATAAGAAAAATAACCTAGAAAAAAAAGCTAAACGACTCAAGAACCACTAAAAACAATATAAAACCCTAATTAAGAACACGAGAAAAACACAACAATTACATGCAAAACAACACCCGATCGTCGTTGTTCCATGACATCGAGACACACCCCGTGCCACCCCGTGCGCAAAATGATATTGTTTGTTTTCATTTTTACGATTTCCTTTTTTTTTATTTAAAATAAAAAAATAGATAAAATGTATTTAACAATCGACACCCGATTCTCGTGGTTCAATGACATCGAGACACACTCCGTGCCACCCCGTGCGTATATTGATAGGATTTTTTTTTATTTTTACAGATTTTCTATTATTTTTGATTTTTATTCAATTTTTATTTAAAATTGAAAAATAATAGAAAATGCGTATTTAACGATCGACACCCGATCCTCGTGGTTCCATGACATCGAGACGCACCCCTTGCCACTTTCACAAAATCACGACTCTTTGCCGCTTCCCGTTTCTAACCGAACAAGTTGATCGATCGATCGTATCTTTGTTGTTGGTCGAATTACATGACACGTGTAAATTCAGACATGCTCGTTGATATTTTTTCATCAAAATCAGGTCAAAACCACCCCATGTACCTACAATAATAGGATTTGTTTAATTTTTACAATTTTTATATTTTTTCTATTTTTTTAATTAATTTTAATAAAACGAGGGGAAGGAAATCCCCTCAAAAAAAACCGAGGGGACTAAATTGCCCTCGATTTTTTAAAATAATTAGAAATCAAAAGAAATTTGAAAAAAAAGAAAATAAATAACTAATGATCGACACCCGATCCTCTTGGTTTTATGACATCGAGATGCACCACCTGACACCCTGTGCGTAAATTGATAGATTTTTTTTTTATTTTTACAAATTTACTTTTTTTTTCGAATTGTTTTTGATTTTTTATTTAAAATCGAAAAAAATAGAATCAACGATCGACACCCGATCCTCTTGGTTCCATGACATCGAGACGCGTGTCACCCCGTGCGTAAAATGATAGAATTTGTTTTATTTTTACGATTTCATTTTTTTTATTTTTATTTAAAATTGAAAAAAATGGAAAACATGTATTTAACGATCGACACCCGATCCTCGTGGTTTCATGACATCGAGTCACACTCCGTGCCACCCCGTGCATAAATTGGTAGGATTTACTTTTATTTTTACAAGTTTTCTATTTTTTTTATATTTAAAATCGAGAAAATAATAGAAAATGAGTATTTAACGTTCGACACCCGATCCTCGTGGTTCCATGGCATCAAGACGCACAACTTGCCGCCTTCAAAAAATTACGACTCTTCACCGCTTTCCGTTTCCAACCGAACAAGTTGATCGATCAATCGTATCTTTGTTGTTGGTCGAATTTAATGACACGTGTAAATGCAAACATGCTCGTTGATATTTTTCCATCAGAATTGGGTCAAAACTACCCCATGTACCTACAATGTTAGGATTTATTTGTTTTTGTTACGATTTTCTATTTAATTTTTAAAAAACGAGGGGAAGGAAATCCCCTCGGAAAAAACCGAGGGGAATAAATTGCCCTCAATTTTTTCCGAGAGGACTTTCGTCCCCTCGGTTTTGTAAAATTAATTAAAAATTGAAAAATATTAGAAAATGCGTATTTAACGATCGACACCCATCCTCATAGTTCCATGACATCGAGACGCACCCCGTGACACCCTGTGCATTTATTAATAGGATTTGTTTTTATTCTTACAAATTTTCTATTTTTTTCAAAATATTTTGATTTTTTATTTAAAAAAAAACAGAATCAACAATCGACACCCGATCCTCTTGATTCCATAACATCGAGACGCACCCCGTGCCACCTCGTGTGCAAAATGATAGGACTTATTTTTATTTTTATGATTTTTCTATTTTTCTATTTTTTTGGTAATCGATAAAAAATAGAAATTGCGTAATTAACGATTGACATCCGATCCTCGTGGTTTCATGACATCGAGACGCACGCGTAAATTTATTTTTATAAATTTTCTATTTTTTTAAATTATATATTTAAAATTGAAAAAAATAGAAAACGCGTAATTAACACTCGACACCCGATCCTGGGGTTCCATGACATCGAGACGCACCCTTTGCCGCCTTCACAAAATTAACACGCTTCGCCGCTTTACGTTTCCAAACGAACAAGTTGATCGATCGATCGAATCTTGATTGTTGGTCGAAGTACACGACATGTGTAAATACGCATGCTCGTTGATATTTTTCAATCGAAATCAGATCAAAACCACCCCACGTGTCTACAATGATAGGATTCATTTTATTTTTAAGATTTATCTATTTTTTTCTCTTTTTTTTTGAGTTTTTAATTAATTTTAATAAACCGAGGGTCAGGAAATCCCCTCGGAAAAAACCGAGGGTACTAAATTGCCCTTGGTTTTATTTCGAGGGCATTTCCGTCCCCTAGGTTTTTAAAATTAATTAAAAAATCAAGAAAAATAAAAAAATAGAAAACACGTATTTAACGATCGACACCCGATCCTTGTGGTTCCATGATATCGAGACACACCCCGTGCCACCCCGTGCGTAAAATGATATTGTTTGTTTTTAGTTTTACGACTTCATTTTTTTCAATTTTTATTTAAAATTGAAAATAGATAAAATATATTTAACGATCGACACCCGATTCTCGTGGTTCCATGACATCGAGACGCACTCCGTGCCACCCAGTGCGTAAATTGAGAGGATTTGTTTTTATCTTTACAAATTTTCTATTATTTTCGAAATCTTTTTTAGATTTTTTTATTTAAAATCGGAAAAATAATAGAAAATGCTTATTTAACGATCGACACCCGATTCTCGTGGTTCCATGACATCGAGACGCACTCCGTGCCACCCAGTGCGTAAATTGAGAGGATTTGTTTTTATTTTTACAAATTTTCTATTATTTTCGAAATCTTTTTTCGATTTATTTTATTTAAAATTGAAAAAATAATAGAAAATGCTTATTTAACGATCGACACCCGATCCTCGTGGTTCCTTGACATCGAAACGTACCCCTTGCCGCTTTCACAAAATCACGACTCTTCGCCGCTTCCCATTTCCAACCGAACAAAATGATCGATCGATCATATCTTTATTGTTGGTCGAATTACATGACACGTGTAAATTCACACATACTCGTTGATATTTTTTCATCAAGATCGGGTCAAAACGACCCCACGTACCTACAATAATAGAATTTGTTTTATTTTTATAATTTTTAAAATTTTCTATATTTTTTTGATTTCTTTAGTTAATTTTAAAAAACTGAGGGGAAGGAAATCCCCTCGGAAAAAACCAAGGGGACTAAATTGCCCTCGGTTTTTTCCAAGGGGATTTCCTTTCCCTCGTTTTTTTAAAATTAATTAAAAAATCAAAGGAAATTTGAAAAAAAATAGAAAATGAGTAATTAATGATCGACACCCGATCCTCGTGGTACAATGACATCGAGATGCACCCCCTGACACCGTGTGCATAAATTGATAGGATTTGTTTTTATTTTTACAAATTTTCTATTTTTTCGAATTGTTTTTGATTTTTTATTTAAAATTGAAAAAAAACAAAATCAACGATCGACACCTGATCCTCTTGGTTTCGTGACATCGAGACGCACCCCGTGCGTAAAATGATAGAATTTGTTTTTATTTTTACGATTTTTTTTGTAAATCGAGAAAAATAGAAATCGCGTAATTAACGATTGACATCCGATCCTCGTGGTTCCATAACATCGAGACACAGCCCGTGCGTAAATTTATAGGATTTAATTTATTTTTACAAATTTTCTATTTTTTTTCTATTATTTCATTATTTTATTTAAAATCAAAAAATAATAGAAAACGCGTAATTAACTATCGACACCCAATTCTCGTGGCTCCATGACATCGAGACGCACCTCTTGCCACCTTCACAAAATCACGATGCTTCGCCGCTTTGCGTTTCCAACCGAACAATCTGATCGATCGATCGTATCTGGGTTGTTGGACGAATTACACGACACGTGTAAATACGCACATGCTCGTCAATCAGATCAAAACTACCCCACGTGTCTACAATGATAGAATTTGTTTTATTTTTATGATTTTTCTATTTCTTTCTATTTTTTTATTTTTTAATTAATTTTAAAAAACCGAGGGGAAGGAAATCCCCTCGGAAAAAATGGAGGGGACTAAATTACCCTCGATTTTTTCCGTTGGGATTTCCGTCCCTTCGGCTTTTTTAAAATTAATTAAAAAACTGAAGAAAAAAAAATGGGTATTTAACGATCGACACCCTATCGTCGTGGTTCCATGACATCGAGACACATCCCATGCCACCCCGTGCGTAAAATGATTGGATTTGTGTTGATTTTTATGATTTTCTTTTTATGATTTTTATTTAAAATAAATAAATAGAAAACGTGTATTTAACGATCGACACCCGATCCTCGTGGTTCCATGATATTGTAACATCCCAAATTTTTATTACGTATATATATATTTTTATTTTAAGCTTAATTAGTAGAATTCCATGCATTTATTTATAAACAAAAGATTTATATTTAAGTTATTTAGGCAATATATTTTTACATTGAAATTCTTGAGTCTATTATACAATTGGCCCAACAAAAAAAAAACATTACATTTGCATATTCCTCCCAACGTCCCGTCTGTTATGTTTTTCAGCAAGTAATTAAAGGTTTCTTGATTATTAGGACTRTTAAACTCCTAAACCTAACTCATTCAGCCGCAATTAAAAACCTAATTACCAACCTAATTGTCCATCTATTCTTCAATCGATAGCCAAAACCAAATCTTGAAATCTGAAACTCCATCGTAACCCGACACCCTTTGCGTAAATTGATAGGTTTTGTTTTTATTTTTACAAATTTTCTATTTTTTTGAATTGTTTTTGATTTTTTATTTTAAATCGAAAAAAAAAAACAGAATCAACGATCGACACCCGATCCTCTTGGTTCCATGACATCGATACGCACCCCGTGTCACCCGTGCGTAAAATGATATAACTTGTTTTTGTTTTTACGATCTTTCTTTTTTTCTTTTTGTAAATCGAAAAAATATYAAAATCGCGTATTTAACGATCAACATCCGATCCTCGTGGTTCCATGACATCGAGACGCATCCCGTGCATAAGTTTATAGGATTTATTTTTATTTTTACGAATTTTGTATTTTCTTTTATTTTTTATTTAAAATCGAAAAAAATAGAAAACGCGTATATAACGATCGGCATCCGATCCTCGTGGTTCCATTACATCTAGATGCACCCCTTGCCGCCTTAACAAAATTACGCCGCTTCGCCGCTTTGCGTTTCCAACCGAACAAGCTGATCGATCGTATCTTGGTTGTTGGACGAATTACACTACACGTGTAAATACGCACATGCTCGTCGATATTTTTAATCGAAATCAGATCAAAACTACCCCACGTACCTACAATGATAGGTTTTGTTTTTATTGTTTTTTTTTTACGATTTTTATATTTTTTTTCTATTTCTTTCCCATTTTTTAATTAATTTTAAAAAACAGAGGAGAAGGAAATCCCCTTGGAAAAAACTGAGGGGAATAAATTTCCCTCGATTTTTTCCGAGTGGATTTCCGTCCCCTAGGTTTTGTAAAATTAATTAAAAATTTAAAATAAAATCAAAAAACTTAGAAAATGCGTATTAAACGATCGACACCCATCCTCGTAGTTCCATGACATCGAGACGCACCCCGTGACACCCTGTGCGTAAATGTATAGGATTTGTTTTTATTTTTACAGATTTTCTTTTTTTTGATATGTTTTTGATTTTTTATTAAAAATAAAAAAAAAATAGAATCAACGATCGACACTCGATCCTCTTGGTTCCATAACATCGAGACGCACCTCGTGCCACCTTGTGTGCAAAATGATAGGATTTATTTTTATTTTTACAATTTTTTTTTGGTAATTAAAAGAAATAGAAATTGCGTAATTAACGATCGACATACGATCCTCGTGGTTTCATGACATCGAGACGCACCCCGCGTGAATTTATAGGATTTAATTTTATTTTTATAAATTTTCTATTTTTAAAAAGTTATTTATTTAAAATAAAAAAAAATAGAAAATGCGTAACGATCGACACCCGATCCTCGTGGTTTCATGACATCGAGACGCACCCTTTGCCACATTCACAAATACAAGACGCTTTGCCGCTTTGCATTTCCAAACGAACAAGTTGATCAATCGTATCTTGGTTGTTGGTCGAAGTACACGACACGTGTAAATACGCATGCTCGTTGATATTTTGCAATCGAAATAAGATCAAAATCACCCCACGTGTCTACAATGATAGGATTTYTTTTATTTTTATGATTTTTCTATTTTGTTTTGATTTTTTTATTAATTTTAATAAACCGAGGGGAAGGAGATCCCCTCGGAAAAAAKTGAGGGGACTAAATTGCCCTTGGTTTTTCTTCGAGGGCATTTACGTCCCCTAGATTTTTTAAAATTAATTAGAAAATTGAAAAAAAAAACAAAAAAACAGAAATGCGTATTTAACGATCGACACCCGATCCTCGTGGTTCCATGACATCGAGACACACCCCATGCCACCCCGTGCGTAAAATGATATTGTTTGTTTTCAGTTTTACGATTTCCTTTTTTTCGATTTTTTCGAAATCTTTTTTTGATTTTTTTATTTAAAATCAAAAAAATAATAGAAAACGCTTATTTAACGATCGACACCCGATCCTCGTGGTTCCATGTGTCACGCCCCAACGGTGCCAAGGTGTGACTATTCGAGAATAATAATATAACTCGTTCAATAGCATAGATAATGTTGGCTATGTCGGTAACCAACAAACTTATCGGGTGTTCACCCGATTAAATATCTTACATGTTATTGAATAATTAGGAGTACTTAAAGTCTGCAGCGGAAATAAATCTCAAATGAGTATCTTATTCATTACAATTCATAATTCCCCAACACGGGGTCTTCAACTATTACTCCTCGTGGTCCTCCACCTCGGTGCAAGCGTTAACGACGTCTGGTTTTGGTTTAAAAATAAAAGTAGGTGGAGTGAGACAAAAATCTCAGTGAGCGGGTGATGGTGTGCAAGTGTGGCTTCATTTGAAGTTGAGTACAAACATTTGTAATTGGAAAACATTCTTATAAAATTCTTGATGCATGTTTTGTTCAAGGCAAGTAAATGTAAAAGAATATAAATTCGATGCAATCATTTAATAATGACCAAACGGTGAGTGTAAAGCCACAGGACTACACTCTATGCATTCACTCGTCGAGCGTACATCCTCGAAGGACTAGCTCTCAAACACAATCAATTTCACATTAACGTCCAAATCGCATCTAGATGACTTGATTCTTCTGTTCTCCTTATGACGCCCATTCATTATCTTCATTTGGCCGTAGCCCACTATTTTGGCCGAAGCCCACGCCAACCTTATAATGAACGGGCACGACAACTCTTTAGCTCAGGTGTTTACCCAGAGATTGTCATAATTACGATTATACTCTATCTACGACCCACTTTCCTTTGTACACTCCGTCTGCCAGTTGCGGGATTAGGTCATGGGGAAACGGTTCAAGACCATAGCCACGCTGTTAGATCATTGACTCGCTCGATCCATACCACATTGGGCCCGATATACCACATTGACTCAATCACATAAGACTCGAAGGTCCATCACAATGTCAACATGGATGTGATGCTCAATCACTTTTAATAATAATTGGAGTTAGGTGATATGTGTGAGAGGGATAAGGTTTTTAAATAAACAATGAGTTTAGAGGATAGTTTTATTCATATATCTCGTATGTGTCGAGATAGAATTATCGAGAATTATGGACCAAGCGACATGGAATTGGAAGTTACAAGTTTAGAGTTAAATAAATAAGTTCTATAAAAATGGAACCTTTTTTTATTTTAAATTTTTATTATTCAATCTCTATTAAAATAATTTCAATGAAATTTAAATTAAACTATGAACCAAAAATCATTATTTGGAATTTTGTAAAAGTGTTAAGGTAATTAAACTTTGAATCCTGTATTTAATTAAAATATTAGTCACTATTTTAAAATACTCATTTTTTTTAGAAAATTAATATTCCATGGACTTAGGGATCGAATTGTAACGAATCAAACTTCAAAACCAAAAATATGACAGTAAGTAATTATTATTTTAAGGTGCGGGGTCATTTTTAATAATTTTCATTTATCTCCCTTTATTTTGGCTAGACGACAAAAGTCGACTAGTTTCTTTAAAAATTCATAACTCGTGAATTAAAAGTCGTCTTATTATAAAAATAAATTTTGAACCTTTAAAATAAAATAAAGAATGTATGGTCATAATTTTTATTATTTATTTATTTTTTTAAAATTATAGTTTGACCCCAAAATTTCTACAATTTAGTTTTAGCGAATAATTTAAATTTAATATTTTCACAAGTGAATAAAATTATTAAGAATGAACATGAGTCTATACCAGACCTAAAAGAGTTGAAATTTATCATATTTTAAGTAATTATTAGCAGGTTTTCTTGCCTTTTGACCCTCAACTCTCTCAAAATTGTATTATTTATCCTTTAGGCGATAACTCTCGATTTTGAACTCCAATATTTATGAAATTTTAAACATGAATCTAGTAGGTTCATAAGAGTTTAAAAAGGTCCCTAAATTGAATTTTTCAGAATCTTTTCTAATGAGCTTTAGGGATTTGCAAATTGACCCCTAAACTTTATAAGATTTACGATTTTGGCCATAAAGGTCCAAAACTTGTCAATATTCACCCAAAATGTGAGAATATACTAAGAACATAAAAATTCTCATTTTTAATTATTCCTTGTCCAATATTTCTCAATATTTTTGGAAGCAAATCCTCTAATTTTATTTAATTACCAAATAAAATCTTTAATCCATTTATTCTTGCATTTCATTCTCATATCCCAAATCTCAACACATAAACATAAATTAATATTTTTATATGACATGCAAATATGTGAATAAAATATCATGGTCATTTAATCACAATACACAATAACAATTAATAAGTAAATGCAATTGTCACTTCAAATATATATATAAAAAAAATACTTATAAAACATATAGATAAATATATCATCAATATATTTCACATGAAACACAAATTTTCATATATATAATTAGAGCATGCATCATTTTTTT
>BMAC01000738.1:158383-175834 GCA_014905375.1 Phtheirospermum japonicum | reverse complement strand
TTTCATCAAAATCGGTCAAAACGACCCCATGTACCTACAATAAAGGATTTGTTTTATTTTTACAATTATTAAAATTTTATATTTTTTTTTTAATTAATTTTTAAAAACCGAGGGGATTTCCTTTCCCACGGTTTTTTAAAATTAATTAAAAAATCAAAAGAAATTTATAAAAAATAGAAAATGATTAATTAACGATCGACACCCGATCCTCGTGCATTCCATGACATCGAGACGTACCCTTTGTCGCCTTCACAAAATAAAGACGCTTCGCCGCATTGCGTTTCCAAACGAACAAGTTGATTGATCGATCGTATCTTGGTTGTTGGTCGAAGTACAAGACACGTGTAAATACGCATGCTCGTTGATATTTTTTAATCGAAATCAGATCAAAACCATCCCACGTGTCTACAATGATAGTATTTGTTTTATTTTTAAGTTTTTTCTTTTTTTTCCTTTTCTTTTGATTTTTTTAATTAATTTTAATAAACCGAGGGGACTAAATTGCCCTTGGTTTTTTTTCCGAGGGCATTTCCGTCCCCTCGGTTTTTTAAAATTAATTAAAAAATTGAAAAAAAAACCAAAAAATAGAAAATGCGTATTTAAACGATCGACACCCGATCCTCATGGTTCCATGACATCGAGACACACCCCGTGCGTAAAATGATATTGTTTGTTTTTAGTTTTACGATTTCATTTTTTTCAATTTTTATTTAAAATTAAAAAAAATAGATAAAATGTATTTAACGATCGACAACCCGATTCTCGTGGTTCAATGACATCGGAACGCACTCCGTGCCACCCCGTGCGTAAATTGATAGGATTTGTTTTTATTTTTACAAATGTTCTATTATTTTCGAATCTTATTTCGATTTTTTACTATTTAAAATCGAAAAAAATAATAGAAAACACTTATTTAACGATCGACACCCGATCCTCGTGGTTCCATGACATCGAGACGCACCCCTTGCCGCTTTAACAAAATCACGACTCTTCGCCGCTTCCCGTTTCCAACCGAACAAGTTGATCGATCGATCATATCTTTGTTGTTGGTCGAATTACATGACACGCGTAAATTCACACATGCTCGTTGATATTTTTTCATCAAAATCGAGTCAAAACGACCCCATGTACCTACAATAATAGGGTTTTGTTTTATTTTACAATTATTAAAATTTTCTGTTTTTTTTAATTTTTTTAATGAATTTTAAAAACCGAGGGGACGAAATTGCCCTCGGTTTCCGAGGGGATTTCCTTTCCCACGGTTTTTTAAAATTAATTAAAAAATTAAACAAATTATAAAAAAATAGAAAATGATTAATTAACGATCGACACCCGATTCTCGTGGATCCATGACATCGAGACGCACCCTTTGTCGTCTTCACAAAATTAAGACGCTTCGCCGCTTTGCGTTTCCAAACGAACAAGTTGATTGATCGATCGTACCTTGGTTGTTGGTCGAAGTACAAGACACGTGGTAAATACGCATGCTCCTTGATATTTTTCAATCGAAATCAGATCAAAACCATCCCACGTGTCTACAATGATAGTATTTGTTTTATTTTTATGATTTTTCTTTTTTTTTCCTTTTCTTTTGATTTTTTAATTAATTTTAATAAACCGAGGGGAAGTAAATCCCCTCTGAAAAAACCGAGGGGACTAAATTGCCCTTGGTTTTTTTTCCCGAGGGCATTTCCGTCCCCTTAGTTTTTTAAAATTAATTAAAAAATTGAAAAAAAAAAACAAAAAAAATAGAAAATGCGTATTTAACGATCGACACCCGATCCTCATGGTTCCATGACATCGAGACACACCCACCCCGTGCGTAAAATGATATTGTTTGTTTTTAGTTTTACAATTTCATTTTTTTTCAATTTTTATTTAAAATTGAAAAAAATAGATAAAATGTATTTAACGATCGACAACCGATTCTCGTGGTTCCATGACATCGAGACGCACTCCGTGCCACCAGTGCGTAAATTGAGAGGATTTGTTTTTATTTTTACAAATTTTCTATTATTTTCGAAATCTTTTTTCGATTTTTTAATTTAAAATCGAAAAAATAATAGAAAATGCTTATTTAACGATCGACACCCGATTTCTCGTGGTTCCATGACATCGAGACGCACCCCTTGCCGCTTTCACAAAATCACGACTCTTCGCCGCTTCCCGTTTCCAACCGAACAAGTTGATCGATCGATCGTATCTTTGTTGTTGGTCGAATTACATGACACGTGTAAATTCACACATGCTCGTTGATATTTTTTCATCAAAATGGGTCAAAACGACCCCACGTACCTACAATAATAGGATTTGTTTTTATTTTACAATTTTTAAATTTTCTATTTTTTTATTTTTTTAATTAATTTTAAAAACCGAGGGGAAGGAAATACCCTCGAAAAAAAACCGAGGGATTTCCTTTCCCACGGTTTTTAAAATTAATTAAAAAATCAAAAGAAATTTATAAAAAATAGAAAAATGATTAATTAACGATCGACATCCGATCCTCGTGATTCCATGACATCGAGACGCACCCTTTGGTCGCCTTCACAAAATTAAGACGCTTCGCCGCTTTGCGTTTCCAAACGAACAAGTTGATTGATCGATCGTATCTTGGTTGTTGGTCGAAGTACAAGACACGTGTAAATACGCCATGCTCGTTGATATTTTTCAATCGAAATCAGATCAAAACCATCCCACGTGTCTACAATGATAGTATTTGTTTTATTTTTATGATTTTTCTTTTTTTTTCCTTTCTTTTGATTTTTTAATTAATTTTAATAAACCAAGGGACTAAATTGCCCTTTGTTTTTTTTCTGAGGGCATTTCCGTCCCCTCGGTTTTTTAAAATTAATTAAAAAAATTGATAAAAAAACCAAAAAAATATGATAAATGCGTATTTTAACGTATCGACACCCGATTCTCATGGTTCCATGATAATCGAGACACACCCTGTGCCACCCCGTGCGTAAAATGATATTGTTTGTTTTTAGTTTTACGATTTCATTTTTTCCAATTTTTATTTAAAATTGAAAAAAATAGATAAAATGTATTTAACGATCGACACAGCGATTCTCGTGGTTCCATGACATCGAGACGCACTCCGTGCCACCCAGTGCGTAAATTGAGAGGATTTGTTTTTATTTTTACAAATTTTCTATTATTTTCGAAATCTTTTTTAGATTTTTTTATTTAAAATCGGAAAAATAATAGAAAATGCTTATTTAACGATCGACACCCGATTCTCGTGGTTCCATGACATCGAGACGCACCCCTTGCCGCTTTCACAAAATCACGACTCTTCGCCGCTTCCCGTTTCCAACCGAACAAGTTGATCGATCGATCGTATCTTTGTTGTTGGTCGAATTACATGACACGTGTAAATTCACACATGCTCCTTGATATTTTTTCATCAAAATTGGGTCAAAACGACCCCTCGTACCTACAATAATAGGATTTGTTTTATTTTTACAAGTTTTAAATCTTTCTATTTTTTTTTTACTTAATTTTAAAAACCGAGGGGAAGGAAATCCCCTGGGAAAAAACTGAGGGGACTAAATTGCCCTCTTTTTTTTTTCGAAGGGATTTCCTTTCCCACGATTTTTTAAAATTAATTAAAAAATCAAAAGAAATTTATAAAAAATAGAAAGTGATTAATTAACAATCGACATACGATCCTCGTGGTTCCATGACATCGAGACGCACCTTTTGTCGCCTTCACAAAATTAAGATGCTTCGCCGCTTTGGGTTTCCAAACGAACAAGTTGATTGATCGATCGTATCTTGGTTGTTGGTCGAAGTATAAGACACGTGTAAATACGCATGCTCGTTGATATTTTTCAATCGAAATTAGATCAAAACCATCCCACGTGTCTACAATGATAGTATTTGTTTTATTTTTATGATTTTTCTTTTTTTTTTCCTTTTCTTTTGATTTTTTTAATTAATTTTAATAAACCGAGGGGAAGGAAATCCCCTCGGAAAGAACCGAGGGGACTAAATTGCCCTTGGTTTTTTTTCGAGGGCATTTCCGTACCCTCGGTTTTTTAAAATTAATTAAAAAATTTAAAAAAAAAAACAAAAAAATAGAAAATGCGTATTTAACGATCGACACCCGATCCTCATGGTTCCATGACATCGAGAAACACCCCGTGCATAAAATGATATTGTTTGTTTTCATTTTACGATTTCCTTTTTTTTGAATTTTATTTAAAATAAAAAAAAATAGATAAAATATATTTAACGATCGACACCCGATTCTCGTGGTTCCATGACATTGAGACGCACTCCGTGCCACCCCGTGCGTAAATAGATAGGATTTGTTTTTATTTTTACAAATTTCCTATTATTTTTGATTTTTTTAATTAAAATCGAAAAAATAATAGAAAATGCGTATTTAACGATCAACTCCCAATACTCGTGGTTCCATGACATCGAGACGCACCCCTTGCCGCTTTCACAAAATCATGACTCATCGCCGCTTCCCGTTTCCAACCGAACAAGTTGATCGATCAATCGTATCTTTGTTGTTGGTCGAATTACATGACTCGTGTAAATTTACGCGTGCTCGGTTATATTTTTCCACCAAAATCGGGTCAAAACAACCCCACGTACCTACAATAATAGGATTTTTTTTATTTTTACAATTTTTATATTTTTCTTTTTTTGTTTCTATTTTTTTAATTAATTTTAAAAAACCGAGGGGAAGGAAATCCCCTCGGAAAAAACCGAGGGGACTAAATTGCACTCGGTTTTTTCCGAGGGGATTTCCTTCCCCTCGGTTTTTTAAAGTTAATTAAAAAATCAAAAGAAATTTGAAAAAAAATAGAAAATGAGTAATTAACGATCGACACCCGATCTTCGTGGTTCTATGACATCGAGATGCACCCCCTAACACCATGTGCGTAAATTGATAGAATTTGTTTTTATTATTACAAATTTTCTATTTTTTCGAATTGTTTTTGATTTTTTATTTAAAAAAAAAATAGAATCAACTATCGACACCCGATCCTCTTGATTCCGTGACATCGAGACCACCCCGTGTGTAAAATGATAGAATTTATTTTTATTTTTACTATTTTTTTAAATCGAAAAAAAAAATAGAAATCACGTAATTAACGATTGACATCCAATCCTCGTGGTTTCATGACATCGAGACACAGCCCGTGCGTAAATTTATAGGATTTAATTTTATTTTTACAAATTTTCTATTTTTTTCTACTTTTTTAAATTTTGTTTAAAATTGAAAAATAATAGAAAACTCGTAATTAACGATCTACAACCAATTCTCGTGGTTCCATGACATCGAGACGCACATGCTCGTTGATATTTTTCAATCGAAATCAGATCAAAACCACCCCACGTGTCTACAATGATAGAATTTGTTTTATTTTTATGATTTTTCTATTTTTTTCTTTTTTTTTATTTTTAAATAATTTTAAAAAACCGAGGGAAATGAAATCCCCTCAGAAAAAACGGAGGGGACTAAATTGCCCTCGATCTTTTCTGATGGGATTTCTGTTCCCTCGTTTTTTTTAAAATTAATTAAAAAATTGAAGAAAAAATCAAAAAAAAAAAAAAAAATGGGTATTTAACGATCTACACTCGATTCTTGTGGTTCAATGACATCAAGACGCACCCCGTGCGTAAATTGATAGGATTTATTTTTATTTTTACAAATTTTTCATTTTTTTCATTTTTTTTTTCTATTCTTTATTTAAAATCGAAATAAAAATAGAAAAAGTATTCAACGATCGACACCCTATCCTCGTGGTTCCATGACATCGAGACACACCCCATGCCACCCTATGTGTAAAATGATAGGATTTATTTTTACGATTTCCTTTTTTCGATTTTTATTTAAAATCGAAAAAAAATAGAAAACGTGTATTTAACGATCGACACCCGATTCTCGTGGTTCCATGACATTGAGACTTAGTCCATGCCACCTCGTGCGTAAATTGATAGGACTTGTTTTTATTTTTACAAGTTTTCTATTTTTTTCGATTTTTATTTAAAATCAAGAAAATAATAGAAAATGCATATTTAACAATCGACACCAGATCCTAGTGGTTCCATGATATCAAGACGTACACCTTGCCGCCTTCACAAAATCACGACTCTTCGCCGCATTCCGTTTCCAACCGAACAAGTTGATCAATCGATCGTATCTTTGTTGTTGGTCGAATTTAATGACACGTGTAAATGCACACATGCTCGTTGATATTTTTCCATCAAAATTGGGTGAAAACTACCCTACGTACCTACAATGATATGAATTTTTTTTTTACGATTTTTATATTTTTTCGACTTTTTATTCCTATTTTTAATTAATTTTAAAAAATCGAGGGGAAGGAAATACCCTCGGAAAAAACCTAGGGGAATAAATTGCCCTAAATTCTTTCCGAGAGGATTTCCGTCCCCTCGGGGTTTTAAAATTAATTAAAAAATTGGAAAAAAATTGAAAAATATTAGAAAATACGTATTTAACGATCGACACTCATCCTCGTAGCTCCATGACATCGAGACGCACCCCGTGACACCCTGTGCATAAATTGATAGGATTTGTTTTTATTTTTAAAATCTTTCTTTTTTTTTGGAAATGTTTTTGATTTTTTATTTAAAATAAAAAAAACAGAATCAACGATCGACACTCGATCCTCTTGGTTCCATAACAACGAGACGCACCCCGTGCCACCTCGTGTGTAAAATGATAAGATTTGTTTTTATTTTTACGATTTTTCTATTTTTTTATTTTTTTTGGTAATCGAAAAAAAATAGAAATTGCGTAATTAACGATTGACATCCGATCCTCATGGTTTCATGACATCGAGACGCACCTCTTGCCGCCTTCACAAAATCAAGATGCTTTGCCGCTTTGCGTTTCCAAATGAACAAGTTGATTGATCGATCGTATCTTGGTTGTTGGTCGAAGTACACGACACGTGTAAATACGCATGCTCGTTGATATTTTTCAATCGAAATCAGACCAAAACCACCCCACATGTCTACAATGATAGGATTTATTTTTTTTATGATTTTTCTTTTTTTTTCTTTTTTTTTTGATGTTTTAATTAATTTTATTAAATCGAGGGGAAGGAAATCCCCTCTGAAAAAACCGAGGGGACTAAATTGCCCTCGGTTTTTTTGAGGGGATTTCCGACCCCTCGGTTTTTTAAAATTAATTAAAAAATTGAAAAAAAAAATAGAAAACACGTATTAACGTTCGACACCCGATCCTCGTGGTTCCATGACATCGAGACACACCCTGTGCGTAAAATTATATTGTTTGTTTTTATTTTTACGATTTCCTTTTTTCGATTTTATTTAAAATCGAAAAAAATAGAAAATGTGTATTTAACGATCGACATCTGATTCTCGTGGTTCCATGACACTGAGACGCACTCCGTGCCACCCCTTGCGTAAATTGATAGGATTTATTTTTATTTTTACAAATCTTCTATTATTTTTTATTTTTTTTATTTAAAATCGAAAAAAATAATAGAAAACATGTATTTAATGATCGACACCCAATCCTCGTGGTTCCATGATATCGAGACGCACCCCTTGCCGCCTTCACAAAATCACGACTCTTCACCACTTTCCATTTCCAACCGAACAAGTTGATCGATCGATGTTTTGCTCCTTTTGCAAAACGGTTGGACACCTTGTTGGCTCTTGTCCTTCCTATAAATCCCGTAGCGCTCAAAACGTTAACGGGGACAATTGGCATACGACTAACACCAGGCTCCGTCGCCGCTCGGACCCTACGGAGGATAGGGTCCGTACCCGACTGGATCCTCGCCCGACTCTCGACCCCATTCAGCCCCCCTGATGACCTCTAATGCTTTTAATGCGCTACAATCCGATGTCGTCATGGAGTCTCCAACTCCCCCCTCGGTGCCTCCCTCGGGTCCCGGTTCCGGAATCCCTCCCCCCAAACCCACTGCTGCTCCTGCTCCCTCTTCTGCCTCGGATGAGAAAAGGCATTCCCTTTCTCTCCCTTCGTCCTCTATACCTCCCGCCGTGGGCAGATGTTTTGCCAGAGGTGCCATGCATAGCATTCCAGCTATGAACTTTCGTTCTGCTCCTACTCTAGGTTCTAATTCCCTGTTTACCCCTACCTCTACGACCACACCGGATCGCACGCTCACTGTTTACGATCCTAACACTGCGTCCGAGTCTCTCTTGAAAAGAGCTAAGGACAAGATCCAAGTAAGTAACCCCTCTCATGAATTCTCTCTTGACGAACCGGGGTCCTCTATCCCACAACAACTTATGTCCAAGGCTGCCGGGTTACGGTGGTCTGATTTTGATGACTCTGAAGCTAGTTTAGCTTCTTTCGAAGATGAGCTTTCTCAACTTGATCAAACGGATAGGAGGAATTGCCACCCCTCCCCTCCCACGCCTGTTTAATGCATTGCCTCTTTTGGAACATTCGAGGGATCAGTATTTCGGCCTCTTGTCTAGTCCTTAAAGAGCTCTGTCGGGTTCACCGTCCTGATTTCCTTGCCATTGCGGAACCAATAGTTTCTTTCGATAGCATTCACATCTCTTTCTGGCAGTCCCTTAATCTCACCCTTGTTGCTGAAAACTTTCGTAGTAATGGGGTCCCCGGTTTTTGGATCTTCATGATACCCACTGTTACATCTGTTTCTATCCACTTCTCCTCGGACCGGGTCATCCTCCTTTGGGCCACCTTTGAGGACCTCAACTTCCACCTTGGTTTCGTCCATGCTCACAACACGACTCTGGAGTGACGTTCCCTCTAGAGTTGTGTTGCATGTAATTGTGGTGTTTTTCTCGTATTTTTAATTAGGGTTTTATATTGATTTTTAGCGGTTTTTAAGTCTATTAATTAGGTTTTTAGGTTGTTTTTCTTATTTTTGTTATTTTTTGTGTTTCTTGTTAATTTTATATTTTAATGGGTTAATTGGTTCAATTACCTTGAGGTGTGGTATAATTCTTGGGTTTTGATGTTTAAAATTCTCATTTAATAGGTGGCTTAAGGCTTTGAAATCAAGCTAAGGCATGGAGATCAAAAATTCAAGCCTAGCCTAAATAGGTGCCAAGATGCTCCAAAATGGGCAAACTTTCTGGAATGGTGGCGTAGCCTCGCCTAGGATGGCCTATTCTCACGCCAACACCCTAGGCACAAGAAAAAAGGCCTAAATTCAAGCCTGGCAGCTCGCCCGCACGCGCTTGCCGAGCAACGCGCGCAGCGCCCGTGCGCATAGCGCGCGCAACTCCCGCACGCCCCTGCCGACAGCGCCCGACCAGCTCCTGCACGATCTCGCGCTGTTTCCGCGCCTAAATGCCTGCCTAGCTTCGCCTAAGCCTGCGCCAATCTAGTAGCCACGCCCAACGCCCAGCCCAGCCCAGCCTGCCGGCCACCTGTGCCCAGCAGCGCCCAGGCTCGGCCATGGCCGAGCCAAATCGAGCCAAAAAGTGCCAAAAAGCTAGCCAAGGGTCTAGGAAGGTGCCTCCGGGTCAAACTTAGTCAAACCCGGGAATTTCAAGCCTCTAAGGCTATTTTGGCCCATTTAAACCCAATTAAATGTAATATAAATAGTAGACTTCTTTCATTTTGTAAGACACCTCTCATTTTTCTCCCAACCCAAGCATGGATTTGGGGATTAAAAATCCTCTCTCTAGTTTTTAAGATCTAATTTCTCTCTCTTAGGTTTTAGATTCAATTTCAAGTTTTGATGTAATTTATTTTCTAGATTTAGATTTACTTTCATGCTTGGCCTTGGGTTTGTAAGCCTAAGAAGAATCCAAATACTCCTTTGGATTGTTACTTTTGATGCAATTACATTCAAACTTTGTTTCATTTCCTAATTCAAGTAATTTCCTTTCAATTTTATGTTTATGCTTTAATTTCATGCTTTGTTCTTCAATTTCATGCATGTTCTTCATATTATGCCTTTTCTCTTAGCTACTTGATTTCATGTTAGATCTTAAGATTTGGCTATGGAATCAAGATGAGTGACACATCTAGATCATAGATCGGGTCTTGGATCATCATGGCTTTGAGTTTTTCCTATGCTTTATTTTGATTTTTATTTTTATGCTTTGTTTCATGCTTAATCCTAGACCTAGGCTTTATTTCTTGTTGTTTTTCTTAAAGTTTTAAACTTTCTTGTTAATCTTCATTTCTCTTTACATCCATGCTTTCAATTTTTGGTAATTTGCATTATTTGAGTTTTTATGCATAGTTGTACCTTGTGCTTGCATGCTTGTACTTGGTGAAACATTGCATATTCTTGCTTATTTTCATTACTTGCTTGCATTTTCATTTAAGGCATACGACCGAGGCATCCTACCAACTTGCTATTTCAATTCCTAGTTTAATTTAGCTAGTTTAATTGCTTTATTTTCATTTTCCCTTTATTTTTCCAAGCTTGAAACACATTAATTCTACAAACGAATCGAATTCCAATAATACCGAGCCATGAACCCGTTGAATATATTTCAACACCACAAAAACTCTTCTAACAAGGGACATCTTGAGCCTTTCGCTACCCTGCCTTCTGATCACCGGGGACTTTAACGCTGTTTTGGGGGCCCATGAGCGTCGTGGGGGTAACCCTCTTGATGCTTCTTCCTGCTCTGACTTTTGAAGATTCTTGGATGCTGGAGGTTTTTTTGCAGGTCACCACTACCGGTGGCTTCTACACTAGAGTTAGCCGTTGCTATTCAAAGTTCCGCAATGCTCGCCTGGATCGCGTGATTTTTTCTGCTGACTTGTCCTTTGAGAGTAAGAGGATTTCTGGCCTTCTCCTTTCCCGTAACCGTTCGGACCACCACCCCGTTCTCATCGATTGCTCTGGAGAATCGCCTACTTCCTCAGGGCCCTCAGATTTTTTGCTTCCAGAACTTTTGGACCTCGCAGCCTTATTTTCGTACCCTCGTCATCTCTGCTTGGACTCTCCCCCACCAGATTTCTAATCCTATTCTCTCACTCACGTCTAAATTACGTTATCTTTGCGAGGCTCTTCGGGATTGGAACGCTCACACGGTTGGTAATGTTCATCGTCAGGTGGAATCGTCACTTTCCGAGCTTTAGAACCTGTAATCTCGCTGTCTGGACATGGGGTACACTGAAGCTGACATTGATGCTAAGATTGCCCTGCAGGTCAAAGCCTCTTCCCTACTCGACACTCAGGCTAGTGTTCTTCATCAGAAGATCCGGGCTAAGTGGCTCACGGATGGGGATCGTAACACGGCCTTTTTCCACCAGAGCATCAAAGCTCGGGTCACGAAGTCCACCATTGGCTCTCTCTTGATCGAAGGGGTGGTCATCCATTCCCTTGAGGCGATTTAGGGAAAGATAATCTCTTTCTTCTCTGATCTTTTTTCCGTCAGCCACCCTCTCCCGGACCCCTCTTGGATGAATGAGTTTCTGCACCCTTCTGTTGATATTCATTCTCAAGCCTTTCTCTCTACTACTCTGAGCGATGAGGAAATTCGTGTTGCGGTGTTTTCTCTCGACCCTAGTAGTGCCCCTGGCCCGGATGGTTTCAATGGCCATTTCTTTCAGGAGTGCTGGGACATTGTCAGTCTTGACGTTTGTTCAGCAGTCCATCACTTCTTTGTTACCTCTTCCCTCCCTACTGGATTCAACTCCAGTTTCATGATTCTTATCCCAAAAGTGAAGGGGGCAATGCGTGTGGAAGATTTCCGCCCAGTCGCTCTTAGCAACTTCTCTTTCAAGATCATTACAAAGATCATGGCTACCCGTCTTGGTGTAGTCGTTGGTAAGATGATCTCGGACTCTCAGTTCGGTTTCATTCCGGGCAAACAGATTCATGACTGTATCACTGTTGCCTCTGAGGCTTTTAATTGCCTCTCCTCCCGCACCTTCGGTAAGAACATGATCATGAAGATAGACATCCGTAAGGCCTTTGATACCTTAGATTGGGGATTTATGATTGCGGCCTTGCACCATTTTGGTCTTCCTTCTATCTTCATTGGGTGGGTTGAGACCATCCTTCACTCCGCTCGTATCTCGGTGCTCCTTAATGGTAGCCCTGCTGGCTACTTTAGGTGATCCAGGGGTGTCCGCCAGGGGGATCCCCTATCTCCTCTCCTTTTCTGCATCGTGGAGGACGTTCTTGCACGTGCCCTCAGTTTAGCTGTAGATCGCGGTACGATCTCCTTGTTCTAGGCCGGTCGTGCGCTCTGCTTCCCCACCTGCCTCCTCTATGCCGATGACATCCTCGTTATGAGTTCGACTCGTAATGCTAAGGCCATCCTAGACATCTTTCGTCGTAATGGAGATTTCTCCAGACAGAGCCTCAGCCCGGAGAAATCTAAGATCTACTTTGGCTCTTTGGTGACTCTTGCTGTTGTCCGTCGGATCTGTCAGGTCTCCAATTTCTCCGTGGGCTCTCTCCATGACTCCTATCTCGGTGTCCCAATGTTCCGTGGTGGCCCCAGGGCTAACCATCTCCGCCCAATCCTAGATAAGACCCTGACTAAGTTTAGAACTTAGAAGGGCTCCTACTGGTCGCATCTGCCTCATTAACTCGGTCATTACCAGCACCACGGTGCATTCCATGCTCATCTTTAAATGGACGGCCTCGCTTACACGCAGACTGGAGACTGCTATTAGAAATTTTATCTTGTCGGGGGATATATCTAAGTGTAAGCATTGTACTGTTAACTGGGCCCGCTGTTGTGCCCCTCGCGAAGAGGGTGGTCTCGGCATCCACTCAGTCACCTTTGCCAATTCCTCGTTCCTCTTCAAATTCGCTAATAACTTACTTAATAAGGATACCATGACCTTTCGTCTTCTCTGCGAGCGCTTTCTTAAGATGAATGGTTCCCCCCGTGCGCATGTCTCCTCGTCTATCTGGGGTGGCATCAGGAGCCATGTTACCAGCATCTTGGAGAACTCTCATTGGATCCCTGGCAGTGATTCTAGAGTTTGTTTCTGGTGGGATAACTGGCTCGGTTACTCCATTGCTTCCCGCATCGGCTTTCCGGAGACGTTTAAGCCTCATTTCTCTCAAACTATCGCCGATTACTTCTTTTCGGGGGTCTGGCATTTTACGGAGTGCTTCCTCGTCGCCTTCACTGACATCGTCATTGACATTCTCCGGTTCCCTATTGTCCTGTACACCGAGGATAAACGAGTCTGGTCTACCTCTCCTTCTGAGGATATCTCGGCCAAAGTTGCGTACAATCACCTACGTCAGAATTTTCTCAAGGTTCGGTGGGAAAGTTGGATTTGGTCCTCTCATATTCCAGCTCGGTGCTCAATCACTGTTTGGAAGGCAATCTTCAATCGGCTTGGCGTCTTCAACGTGATCCGCAGGCGGGGGTTCATTGGTCCTTCCTTCTGTTGCTTTTGCTTCGCGAGTTCTGAGACGGCTGATCATATTCTTACGAACTGCTGGTTTGCGCGTCACATTTGGGGTTGGATTGAGGATGCTTTCGACATCCAGCTCCCCCTTTCAGGTGGTTTTGCTCATTTTTGTGTTTTTGCTATTGACTGTCGTTTCAGTGCACATGTACTTTTCCTTTGGAAAGCGGCTTTCATTTCAACGATATGGATGATCTGGCACCTTCGGTGTAATTTCATCCATAATGGAGTTCGACCTTCCACCACGGAGGCTCTCATCCTCATCCGTTCACTTATTCAGGAGTCTTCCGCTCTTGATCACGGCACGATGGCAAACACTGTTACAGACCTGATTTGTTTGCGCAAATTGGGTGTGCGTAGTAGGCCTTCGCCTCCGCCCATCCTTACCCCTGTGTCCTGGTTGCCCCCTTCACCTGGATGGATTAAGGTGAATACTGATGGCAGTGCTCTAAGTTGTCCTGGAGACTGCATCGCGGCCGGAATTTTCGGCACGTGCCGGGGTTTTGTAAAAGGTGGCTTCTCGAGATTGCTTGGCCAGGGTTTCGCCTTTGAGGCAGAGCTGGAGGCCGTGATTATTGTCGAGGAGGCTGATCAGAGAGGCTGGAGAGGAATTTGGCTTGAATCCGACTCGACTTATGTGGTGGAGTTGCTCGTAAAGCGTAGCCTGGATGTCCATTGGTTCTTCCTAGCTCGTTGGCATCGGATTCTGTTTATCACTACCTCGATCGAGTTCATGGTTTCGCATGTTTATCGAGAAGGCAATCGCGCTGCTGATGCGTTATCCAAATTTGATTCTTCCCGTTACGATTGGTTTACATCACTTCCGGCGTTCCTCCTAGATCTGGTGAACGATTATATTTTGGGTAAAACGGTGTTCCGTTCATCAAGATCTTGAGATCAGCCCCTCCGATGGCAGTTTAATCTCGGTTTGGCAGAGAACCTTGGTATTGCTGCTTTACTGATCACAACCTGCTTGTTGTAACTTATTTTTACACTTAGCCGTGTTAAACAACAGTACAAGCCACAGCGACCTGTAGGGAGTAGGTCGCGGGACTTCGAAACGATGTGGCGACCTAATAGCTATAGGTCGCTCAACTGGCGACCCAACATATCTAGGTCGCATGGATTACAACCTGATAGATTCAAGACAAGTGAGTACCGACCTGATAGGTCTCAGCATCAGGAGTCTACAGGACGTCAAATGACGACAGCCCTAAATTAGTACAGTTCAGTCTGCTACAGCTGTCCATTGTACTGTAGCAATGTGAACCACAAGTTTATATCATACCGTTATTATATGTACTGTGCTAAATCTGACCGTAGGATCTAGGGCGACACTAGTCCTCTGTATTGCTATAAATAGCCATGTAATTCATTAATGAATGTATGAAAGATATTACTTAAGTATACACGCAATACATTCTCAGCTCACTTTAGCTCGTCTTTATAATATTAGCTCGCAATGAGCTCGCAATTTTTCTTTCATGGTATCAGAGCAGGTTTGAGGGCCTGACTCTGTTCTTCTTTACAAAATGTCTCACATTAGCTCTTCCTCCTCAACCCAAAACTCCTCACCTCTACCACAAATCGTGTATCCCCAAAGTCAGCTCATATCAACCAAGTTAGATGAAAATAATTATTTGATCTGGAGACAACAAGCCTTGACGACCATCAAAGGCTATGGTCTTGAAGCATTCATCAAGAAGCGATCTGCAGCGCCACCACAATTTTTAGCCGATGAAGAAAATCAGATAAATCCCCTTTTCTCTGCTTGGGAAAGGCAAGATCAAATCTTAGCCTCATGGATTCTATCCTCTTTAAGTGAGAGTATTCTTGTTCTAACTGTTGGCTTCAATACATCTGAAGAAATATGGTCTGCCCTTGAGAATAATTTTGCCACGCAGTCTCAAGCCAAGATAATGCAGTATAGGATTATGTTGCAATCCTTGAGAAAGAATGCACTGTCTATGAAAGAGTATCTGGGAAAGATGAAATCTTGCTGTGATGTTTTAGCTTCCGCGGGAAACAAGATCTCTGAGAAAGACCAAATCTTGCACATTTTGGATGGACTAGGAAGCGAGTACGACTCAGTGATGGTTAACGTAACGTCCAGGCCGCAGCCCTACACGATAGCCGAGCTGCATGCTCTTTTGCTCAGCTACGAGACCAGATTAGAAACCAACAATAGCAATACCTCGTATGTCAATACGGAAGGGTCCCAGCCATCCATCAATACTGCTACACAAGTCAATACTGCAAGAGTCAACAACAATTACCAACAGAACAGAGAGTTTTCGAGAGGTCGCGGAAGAGGAAGAAACAGCTTCAGAGGAAGTAAAGGAGGAAGAAGAGGTCGCGGAGGAAGGATGAGTGGAGGAGATAGAGTTGTCTGCCAGATCTGCTATATTTCTGGACACACAGCAGATAGGTGCTGGTACAGGAATGACAACTCCTACAGTAACACTCAATCCGTCCAGCAGTCAGTTCGAAACCCTTCGCTGCATATGGCGCAATTTGGGAATGCTGGAAGCGCGAGCTCGCATTCGGAATATGACACTGATACTCTCTGGTTTCCTGACTCTGGAGCAACTGCGCACGTTACAAACGACCTCGCGAACCTGAATGTGGCCTCTGAATATTCTGGAGGGAACAGGCTCCAAATGGGAAATGGAGCTGGAGTGAACATTGCCCACATTGGTAACTCTTTTCTCAAAACTTCTCTCATTTCTAAGACCTTTTTAATCAGAAATCTACTTCATGTTCCCTCAATCACTAAAAATTTGCTCAGCGTTTCCAATTTTGCCTCTGATAATAATGTCTTCTTTGAATTTCATCCTTCTTATTGTCTCATTAAGGATCAAACCACCAAGGCCATCTTACTCAAAGGGACAGTTAAAGATGGACTATATCATTTTCATCTACATACCACAAAGCGAGCTGATTATCACCCCTCATCTGCACCACCTTTTGTCATGCGACCTGCTGAGACTTCTTTCGTTTCAAGTTCTCTGAATAAAGAGCCTGTTTCTGATCTATGGCATTCTAGATTAGGTCACTCTAGTCAAGATATAATAGATAAGGCTCTGAAAAGCTGTAATATCCCTTATAACAGCATTAATAAAAGTTTGTCTTTATGTTCAGCTTGTATGTTAGCAAAGAGTCACAAACTCCCATTTCCTAATTCTCTCTCTTTTTGTTAGTTCCCAACCACTTGAGCTCATCCACTCCGACCTCTGGGGACCTGCCCCTATCAAATCATCGAATGGTTTCCTTTACTACGTGAATTTTATCGACCACTTCAGTAGATATACATGGATTTATCTTCTCAAATCCAAATCCGAAGTTTCAGATGCTTTTGTTCATTTCAAAAATCTTGTTGAAAATCAATTAAACTACAAAATCAAAAATTTTCAATCCGATGGGGGGACTGAATATAAACCTCTTGCTAAGGTTTTTCAAGACAATGGCATAAATCATAGGATATCTTGCCCTTACACACCAGAACAAAATGGTGTGTCTGAAAGAAAGCATAGGCACATCGTGGAGATGGGATTGTCCCTCCTCGCTCACTCAAACTTACCTCTCAAATTCTGGGATGATGCCTTCACTACCTCTGCCTACATTATTAACGAAACGTTCAGCCCGGTCGTCAAACCAACAACAATAAGGATAATCTTGAGCATTGCAGTTTCTTGTGGATGGAATGTTAAGCACCTTGATATTAATAATGCATTCCTACATGGCGACCTGCAGGAAGTGATTTACATGAGACAGCCTCCCGGTTTTGAACAAAACGGCAAACAACTTGTATGCAAACTTACCAAAGCCATTTATGGGCTTAAACAGGCCTCCAGAGCATGGTTTGGCAAGATTCAAGGAATACTCCAAGGTCTTGGTTTTACAGGTTCAAAAGCTGATGCTTCACTCTTTTACAGGTTAAAGAATGGGTCAAGAATTTATCTCCTCATTTATGTGGATGACATACTAATCACAGGGAGCGATGAGAACGAGGTCGCTTCGGTAATCACTAACTTAAAGAAGGTTCTATCGCTAAAGGAACTGGGCAATGTTAAACAGTTTTTGGG